>CAKNXH010085561.1:4305-16512 GCA_932178445.1 Andricus quercusramuli | reverse complement strand
ATTTTCAAATAAGAAGACTGATTTTCTACTAAATAAGACAACATTTTAACCAAAGAAATTACTTTTGAATCAACGACTTGAATTTTTAATCAAGAAGATGAATTTTCAACGAAAAATATCAATTTTCTACCAAAAGACAAATTGACAAAACAGATTAATTTTAAACCAAATAGTTTAATTTTCAACCAAGAAAATGAATTTTCAACCAAAATAATACATTTTTAACACAGTAGTTCAACTTTCAACCAAGTAGTACTAAAGTAGTTGAATTTTTAATAAAATACATGAATTATTAACCAAAATAGATGAATTTTTAAATAAATTAATTAATTTTTAACCAAATTTTGAAATTTTTAACGAATGTTAAACATTAAATTAATTAAATTCATTAATTTTGTTAAATTTAATGTTAATTTTTCAACATAAGAAATGAATTTTCAACCAAAAAGATTAATTTTTAACCAAAAAGATGTAATTTATACCAAAACACATGAGTTTTCAGCCGAATTTTGAATTTTTAACCTAATAGTTAAATTTTCAATCAAAGAAATGCATTTTTAATCAAAATGATGAATTTTTAAACCAAAAAATGAATTTTAATCCAAATAGTTAAAATTTCAACCAAAAATATGAATCTTCAAATAAGATTAATTTCTACTAAAAAAGATAAATTTTCGACAAAATAGATGAATTTTTAACTAAATAGTTAATTTTTCAACAAAAAAAAGAAATTTTCAATAAATAAGATTAATTTTCTACTAAAAAATACAAATTTTCAACAAAAGAGATAAATTTCAAATGAAATAGTTGAAATTTTAACCAAGAAGATGAAATTTTAACGAAAACGATTAATTTTCTACTAAAAAAGACAACTTTTCAATAAAATAGATGAATTTTTAACCAATATATTTAAGTTTTCAACTAGAAAGATGAATTTTAACATAAGGAGACTAATTTTCTACCAAACAAGACACATTTTTAACAGAAAAAATTAATTTCGAGCCAAAGAGTTGAATTTTTAATCAAGAAAATTGATTTTCAACGAAAAAGATCAACATTAAATTCAATTAATATATTTCGTTTAACAAAATAGTTAAATTTTCAACGAAAAAGATAAGTTTTCTACGAAAAAAGTCAAGTTTTCAACAAAATGGATGAATTTTTAACAAAAAAAAAATTAATTTTTAACAAAGTAGTTAAACTTTCAAGCAAATAATTGAAATTTCAACTAGAAATATGAATTTTGAAGAAGAAGGCTAATTTTCTACCAAACAATACAAATTTTCAACAAGATAAATGAATTTCACACCAAATAGATACATTTTTAACTAAGAAAATAAATTTGCAAATAAGCCGAAAAATTTTCTGCCAAACAAGACAAATTTTTAATTAGAGAGATGAATTTTAAACCGTATAATTGACTTTTTAACTAAGAAAATTAATTTTCAATGAAAAAGATTAATTTTCTAACATGAATGACACATTTCCATCAAAATGAATGAATTTTCTACTAAAATGATGAATCTTCGACCACAATAATAAATTCTTAACAAAGTATTTTAACTTTTAACTAAATAGTTCAAGTTTCCAACTGAAAAAATGAATTTTTAAGTAAGAAAATTAATTTTCTACCAAACAAGACAAATTTTCAACAAAATTAATTTTACACCAAATATTTCAATTTTTTTTTAACCAATGAATTTTCAACGAATAACATTAAATTTCTACCAAAAAAGATACATTTTCAACAAAGTAGATACATTTTTAACCAACTAGTTAATTTTTCAACTAGAAAGATGAATTTTCAAATAACAACATTAATTTTCTACCAAACTAAACCCATTTTCAACAAAAGAGCAATGAATTAACCAGTTGTCGTAATTTTTGCTTCTCAAAATTATTATTTAAGCGTACAATAAATAATAGTGAAAACACAGAATGATTATTTTTCATTTATCGTCAAAATACCATTTTGAGTGTTAATTAACAATAAGAGCTCATATCAAACAAAAAAAATCTGTATGCTTCTGCCTCAATTAAATAACATTTCACATTATTTGTTTTATTTTTATTATTAGAAATTTCGATATCAATAAAGCTGAATTTTTTCGACGCGAGTAGGTCAGTAGGTTATGCACTGACATATAAAATTTTGTGCAAAAAAAAAGAGACTATAATCAAGAAAATGCGAGACAAAGAGAAAAGTGACTAATCTACAGGTGAATGATTTACTTTCAAATGAGAAACACGACGAAGGTTATCTCAATTAATTTGCAAAAAATAATTTGAATTTCATCACCTCCTTTAACCTCAGAATCCGTGTTCTTCTGCGAAATACTATGCTCCAAAAAAAAAGGATATAATAATTCCTTTTTTTTCTCTTTTATTTACATTTTCTCATCACACGAAAAATGCTGCGAAAATTGATTAAAAAATAACTCACTGATAAAAATCAGAGATGCTTTTAACACTTTTGTCCTTTTGTCAACTAACAGGAAGTCACTGGAATCAGCAGGTATTACGACTAAATAATGTCCATTCTAATGATGAATGATGAAAGTGACCGTGAGAACAAAGCAAGTGCGCCGTTAGGTATCAAAAGGAATAAAATTGCCTCACTTAAATCAGTTTCGCGAAAAACATTTAGCAAACATAAATTTTGTGATAATCGAGAAATAAAGTTTATTCACGAGAACCTAGAATAGTATGAAAAAACATTTTTGCAAGCCTCAAATCTCTAACTGCGTCACGTCAAAAGTAGGAAACTAGGAATCAGAACAATGGATTTAAATCGAATCTCGTCAAAGACGTATTTTTTTTTTTATACAAATATAAAACTCACCTATTTATCGATGACAGTAGAAGGAATTATCACTAAGCACTGGTAAAATTTAATTAAATTTAATAAATTTAAATACTAAGATCGAAACGATCCACTTCCTGGAATGGTACAGAACTCACTGGAGACAATAGCAGAGCAAGCGACGCACGCTTTGTTATAGACTGACTGACACTTCCCCCTCCCTTCTTCTCCCACTCTGCCTCACCTCGCTCCGTTCGTTATTCGTCGAAAATAAAAAGTCGGCTCTGATTGGACGGCGCGGCCCCCATTAGGGCCAATCGTTGTCACGTGGATGCGTATCCCAGATGCGCTTGACTCTATTGTGAGTCAATGGTCATGTGCTTTTGATATGATTTGACGGTTTACAATTTGAGAGTAGTGTGGAGATAAACAAACATTGCAGATTGGGACAATAACAAAGAAAATCGAGACATTTCAGCAATTTTTTTATTATTAATTAGTTTTTTTTGTTTTTAAAAATGTAATAGTACAATCACATTTTTTAGATTAAAAACATCATAAAATGGTATTGAAAACATAAAATAGAATAGAAATAGAATAGAATAGAAAATAGAATAAAATGAAAAAGAATAAAATAAAACAGAATAGAATTAAATAGAACAAAATCGAGTAAAATACAATAGAATAAAAAACCATGAAATTAAAAAAAGGAATAAAATATGAAAAATATATTTAATAAAAAAATAGAATAAATCCAAAAAGACGAATTTTGAACAAAAGAGTTGAAATTTCAGGAAAAAAAGTTACTAAATTTCCACTAAAAAAAATAATTTTCAACAAAAAAAACAACTAATTTTCAAGAAAATAATTAAATCCTCAACCAATAAAATGAGTTTTTAACCACAGTAGTACATTTTTTCGAATAAGAAAAACTCATTAATTTTTTTAATTTCTTGGCTTTCCTTGACAACCGGAACAACATAAAATTGAATTTAAAAATATTTATAAAAAATAGAATAGGAAAAAAATAAAATAAAAAATATGATAAAATTTCAAATCGCAAATAATATAGAAAGCAAAAATTAACAAGAATAAAATTACAACAAAAATAGAATAAAATAAAACATAATAGATTAGAATAAAATACAATGGAATAGAAAACTATTAAATAAAATACAAACAAATGTCATAAAATAGGGGAAAAAATAAATATATAATAAAAAAGAATAAAATATAATAGAATAAAGTAGAATACACCCAATAACAAAATAATTAAATCCTCAACCAATAAAATAAATTTTTAACAAGTATTACATTTTTTAGAATAAAAAAGCTCATTATTAATTTTAAAAAATTGATGAAAAAAAAATCCTGAACCCAAATAGAATAAAATAGAATAAAATAAAACAGAATAGAATTAAATAGAACAAAATCAAGTAAAATACAATAGAAAAAAAAATGATAAAATAAAAAAAAGGAATAAAATAGAAAAAATATATTTAATAACAAATAGAATAAAATCAAATAATTCATTCAATCATTCATTCAATCAAAATTCAAGAGAAAAAAGTTACTAAATTTTCACTAAAAAAATTAATTTTTAACAAAAAAAACTAATTTTGTACAAAATAATTAAATCCGCAACCAATAAAATGAATTTTTAAGCAGTAGTTAATTTTTTAGAATAAAAAAAGCTCATTATTAATTTAAAAAATTGATGAAAAAAACTTTTTGACTTTCCTTGACAAACGGAACAACATAAAATGAAATTTAGAAATATTGATAAAAAATAGAATAAATGAAAAACAATAAAATAAAAAAAAAATAATAACATTTCAAATCGCAAATAATATAGAAAATAAACGTTAATGAAAATACATTTTTTTAAATACGAAAAAACTCATTATTAATAACAAAAATTGCTGAAAGAAAAGTCCTTGTCTTTCCCTGGCAACGAGAACAATATAAAATGAAAAATTTAAAAATATATAAAAAAATAGAATGAAATAAAAAAAATCAAATAAAAAATATGAATAAATTTCAAATCGCAAATAATATAGAAAACAAAAGTTAATAAGAATAAAATTAGAATAGAATAAAATAAAATAGAATAAAATAGAATAAAGTAGAATAAAATAGAATAGAATAGAGCACAATACAATAGAATAAAAAAGCATAAAATAAAATACAAAAAAATGTAATAAAATAAGAAATATATAGAATAAAAAAGAATAAAATATAATAGAATATAATAAAATAGAATACAACCAAAAAATAAATTAAAAACAAAAAAATTACTTTTCAACCAATTAAATTAAATTTTTAACTAAAACGGATTAATTTTCATCAAAAAATAAAATAGTTAAACTTTCACTAAAAAAAATTAATTTGTAACCAGAAAAGATAAAACTAATTTTGAATGAAATAATCAAATCTTCAACTGATAAAATTAATTTTCAAGAAAGTAGTGCATAAAAAATAGAATAAAATGAAAAATCATAAAATAAAAACCTGAAAATATAAATTAAAAACAAAAAAAGTCACTTTTCGAAAAAGTAGTTAAATTTTCCACAAAAAACAATTTATTTTCAACCAAAAATATAATAGTTAAATTTTCACTGAAAAACTAATTTTTCAACGAAAAGTGTAATAATTGAATTTTCAACTAAAGACTAAAGAGAAAGAAAATATTAAAAAAGAAAATTCTTGAAATGAAATTATAAAATTACTGACGATTTAAAAATCCTGAAACGGATTTTGAAAATTCCCAATTATAAATAATTCTTGAAATAAAATTGCTGAATCTAAACAATTAAAAAATTGTTAAATATTAAAATAAGAAATAAAATTCACGAATTGGGAAATTCCCGAATAATAAAATTTCGGACTGTTTATGATATTAGCGAATTTGGAAATTCCCGATAATTAAAATTCCCAGAATAAAATTACCGACATTAAAAAATATCTAAAAAAGGAAATACCCGAATTATAAAATTCCCGAATCTAAACAATTAAGAAATTGGTAAATAATAAAAAAATAAACAACAAATAAAATACTTTTATTTGCTGAATTTACTTTTTATTTATTATTTATTATTAAAACAATTTTTTATTTGAAGAAATAAAAGTCCGAAATTTTAAATTACCGAAATTAATAAGTTCTCGAAATTTTAAATTTCAGTAATTTACAAATTTCATGAATTCAAAATTTTCATTTTATCACGGAAGCAAGTTTTTATTTTTGTCATAAATTTAAAATTCGTTTTTTAATTTCAATCGCTATAAAGAAGCATTTTTACCCTCACTTAGAAACACAATTCTCGGGAGTAAGTTATTTTTATTTTTTTATTCGAACTGAATATTTCATTTTTTATCGCAATCAGCAGCCGAGCCTCACAATCCGCAGCCGAGCCTCGCAATCCGCAGCCGAGCCTCGCAATCCGCAGCCGAGCCTCACAATCCGCAGCCGAGCATTTTCACTTTGAGAATGTCAACTCCCTATTTCCTCACAACTAATTAACTTTTTCTGAACACACTTTTACTATTTTTATTTGGATAATAAATATATTATGAAGTAATATTGTAAATGTGGTGAGGAATCATTGTTTTGTGATCACAAATTCTGCCTATTTTTATTGCTTATTTAAACTGAATATTTCATTTTTTATCGCAATCCGCAGCTGAGCCTTCTCAGTGTCACTTTCAGATTTACATTCCTTTTATAGTACCCTTATCACGGAAGCAAGTTTTTATTTTTGTGGAAAATTGAAAATTCAATTTTAAATTTCAGTCGCTAAAGAAATCCAATTTTCACAACCTGTGAAATTGCAACCTCAACATTCTTAGACGATTTATTAGGAATTGGCGAGCTTTTTTAAATAAAAACTTTTTAACCCTCATTTAGAAACTTAATTTTCTGTAGCAACTTATTTTTTTTTTATCTAAACTGAATATTTAATTTGTTATCGCAATCCGCAGCCGAGCCTCGCAATCCGAAACCGAGCCTCGCAATCCGCAGCCGAGGAGTGTAACTTTGATATTGTCAGCTTCCTATTGCCTCAAAACTGGATAACTTTTTCCAACTTTTGTTTCATTTTTAAATTGTGATTTTAATTTTACAGCAAATTTTTTTAAAAGTAATAGTTCTTTCAAAAATATTATAAGCAGAAACTTTTGTGGAATACGTATTATGGACTTTTTTTATTAATTCATCATCTGTTTTTATCTGAATTAGAATATTTTTCTTCACTCTTTTCATTTAGATAAATATATTCTGATGCGATATTGTAAATGTGATGAGTCATTGTTTTTGTAATGACAAATTCTGCGCATTTGTAGTTTTTAGATTAATAATTAATTTAATATTTACTCAAATAAACTTAAATGTAAAAATTAATGGATAAAAAATATTTAATCAATAATAATAAATAAGTATTAAATATTATAAAACTCATTGTTTATTTAAATAAAAATAAACTATTTTATTTTTACTTCTTTTTAGTCCAAACTTCTATAATGTATAAGATTTATAAAAAAATTCTCTAGTTTGTTCTCAATTTAACCTCTCTCATGAAACTTATTACGATAATTGAGAAAGAATTTATTATCTATAGGTTAATATATTTTTATCAAATCATTGATTTCGTAAGTATAAATAAGGAAACTAAAACATCACGTGAGATCACATGCTCTCGACTTTATCGTAATTAATTACAAAATTGCAAACTATTTTTGTCGATAATCTTCAATGAATAAAATCAATTTTTAACAAATTAGTTCAATTTTCAACTAAAAAATTAATTTTCTACCAAAAATTTGAATTTTCTACAAAAAAATTGAATTTTCAACAAAATACATAAATTTTCAACCAAATAGTTAAATTTTCAACCAAAAATATAATTTTTCAAGAAAAAAAATTAATTTTCTACCAAAAAATAATAATTTTCAACAAAGAAGTTCAACCTAGTTGTAGAATTGGCAACAAGAAACTTAATTATTGACCAAATTACAACGGTAATTTGATGATTGTGAATTCTCTTATGTTAAAGCTCCTTCGCGCTCGATAATGTATTTGCCTCGCACTACGCGCTTGTTCTTTGTACATCCTCCCCATTTGTGCACAAACCTTTTAAAATTATAGGTCAAATCATCGACAACTGTCATTCGGTGATTGTGAATTCTCTTTTGTTAAAGCTCCTTTGGCTTCGTTTTTCATAATTTAAGTGTGCATCCTATAAAAAAACAATTTTAATAATTAAAATTTTATTGCACTTTGTGTCGTTTTTCCAAAAACTTAATTTGTTTATTTTCAAGGTTGTTTTTCAGGATTTAAACAAAAAATACGCATCCTATAAAAATATAATTTATAACAAATATTTAGATCTTTAGATTTAAACAAAAAATTATAGGCTGCGGAATTTTTTAATCATAAAAACAAGACAATAAAAATGCATCTGTTTCGATATCAATTCATATTATGAATTGCAATAATATAAATTTATTGAAATGATACATTTTTTGGGGTAGCTGAGAATGAAAATTAAAACAAAATAAAGTACTTTTAAAGTAATCATGAAAAATAAAATTTGTGCTTCATTTTGCAATATCTGAATAAGGAGTCCCAGCCGAACAGAAAGAAATATAATAAAACGTGATGAGAATGTGTTCGTTAAAGCACAAGGAGCTTTAACAAAAGAGAATTCACAATCATCAAACAACAATTGTCGATGTGCACAATTTCATGTATTTTAGTAGAAAAATTTTAGTAGAAAAAAAAATTTTAGTAGAAAATAGGATTTTTTGGTTGGAAATTAAACTACTTATTCCTTAAAGATTCAACTATTTTGTCGAAAATTCGTTTTTTTTTGTGTTAAAAATTAATTTCTTTTTAACTGAAAATGTTACTATCCAATTTTTGTTGAAAATTGATCGCTTGTATTTGGAAATTTGATTCTTCAGTGGAAAATTTATGAATTTTGTTGAAAATTTATATTTCTCAGTTAAAAATACATTTTTCTAGGTAGAAAATTCTACTATTTGGTTAAAAAATTGAACAACTTTGTTGAAAGTATAATTATTTGGTTGAAAAATCAGCTATTTTGTTAGCCAATGATATTTTTCTGTGGAAAATTCAACTCTTTTGTTGAAAATTCAATTTGAAAATAACAATTTCGAAAATGTTACCTAATTTTCTAATACTTGGGAATTTCGAATTTTGGCGCCACTCCACGAGACCACGATGACCACCATAATCAATACAACGACTGCATAACCTAACCTGGTTTTTGGAACTAGAACCTTTAACTTTTTGAGGTTAGGTGGATTTTCTTCTTTAAAACGGCATTTAATCCAGGAAAATTGATTAATTGTTGTAAATAATGGTTACATTTCATGATCAATTTGATGTCACACCCCGTGAAAAAAAGATTCTTGAAGAAAAAGCTGCCCGCCGACTAGAACTTCGAAATGAATATCTCAAAAAGTATCACAACCCTTTTAAACCCAATGAAGGTTGTCTGGTGAGTACTTTCTAATCAATAATTTGTTTTTTCTTTCATTAAATCGTTTAATTCATATTATTTTCATCGCTAATGTAATTAATATTAAATTATCTTGCAATTTGCCCACTTTTAGTTTTTCATTTTTCGTTGTTACGTAACGTATTATTGTATGTTTAGTGGATCGATTTTAATACGATAAATACGGAAACATAGAAGAAAATCTGTATATAAGCATATAGAGAATTTCCTCTAATTTTTTCGGGATTATAGGATGTTTATTATATAAAATTATTATGTAGAAAAAGATTATAGGTTAATCAGCATTCGAATAAATAATACAAAAATATTAAAGGAATTACTGAAATTTTCAACAAAAAAGATGAATGATCAACATAATACATTAATTTTTCACCAAGAAGATTAATTTTCTACCAGAAAAGAAGAATTTTCAACAAAATATATAAATTTTTAACCAAATAGTGCAATTTTCAATAAAATATATAAATTTTTAACCAAATAGTTGAATTTTTAACAAAATATATAATTTTTCAACCAAATAGTTGAATTTTAAACCAAGAAGATTGATTTTCTACCAGAAAAGAAGAATTTTCAACAAAATATATAAATTCTTAACCAAATAGTTGAATTTTTAACAAAATATATAATTTTTTAACCAAATAGTTGGATTTTCAACAAAATATATAATTTTTCAACCAAATAGTTGAATTTTAAACCAAGAAGATTGATTTTCTACCAGAAAAGAAGAATTTTCAACAAAATATATAAATTCTTAACCAAATAGTTGAATTTTTAACAAAATATATAATTTTTTAACCAAATAGTTGAATTTTCAACAAAATATATAATTTTTTAACCAAATAGTTGAATTTTTAACCAAGAAGATTGATTTTCTACCAGAAAGGAAGAATTTTCAACAAAATATATAAATTCTTAACCAAATAGCTGAATTTTTAACAAAATATATAATTTTTTAACCAAATAGTTGGATTTTCAACAAAATATATAATTTTTTAACCAAATAGTTGAATTTTAAACCAAGAAGATTGATTTTCTACCAGAAAGGAAGAATTTTCAACAAAATATATAAATTTTCAACCAAATAGTTGAATTTTTAACAAAATATATAATTTTTTAACCAAATAGTTGAATTTTAAACCAAGAAGATTAATTTTCTACCAGAAAAGAAGAATTGTCAACAAAATACATAAATTTTTAACCAAATATTCGAATTTTCAACCAAAAAACTGAAAATTCAATCTAAAAAGGTGAATTTTCGAATAAGAAGACTAATTTTCTACTAAATAATACAAATTTTCAACAAAAGAAATTAATTTGAAACCAAAGAGTTGAATTTTAAACAAAATATATAATTTTATAACCAAATAGTTGTATTTTGTATATTTAATCTCTCCCTTTTACGGGTTTGAGGGCCTCCGCTCCCTGTACATATCTTTACATTTCATCCTTAGTCTAACTTATTCGCTGCTTATATTCTAAATCTTCGCCTTACATGATAACAGTCATATTAATACTATTATTCTTAACTTTCTACAAATCTAAGTATGAGCGACCTTCCAGGGCTTCCGTTTTCTCTTACCATCAATTGCATTTTCAACGATTTAAAATTTACCATTTTTCTAGTGACTTTCCTTCACAGAGGATTACCCGTTTGGCTCTGCCCTGTTCCCTTACTTTCTCTTATTTCTTCCAGCTTTTTCATCCACATCACTCCCTGTCCATTACCATCCAAGATCCATCTCACACACTCATCCACACTCAACTGTCCATCTTCCTCTCCTGTACACCTCTCTAACACATGTGCCCATGACTCCACCTCGTATCCACATACTCTGCACAGATTGTCCTCTTCATCCATCCAATATCTACAAGCTCTCACTCCTTCTCCCATTCTAAACCGTACCACCCTATTCCATTTGTCTTCCTTTTTCATCTTTTGCAAATATTCTGGTTCCGTCAACCCTTTGACCATCATATACCATCTATTGTACTTCGAATCCATAATCTTTCTCCATCTCTCTTCTCCTTGTCTTACTAATAGCTCTAATTCTATGTTCTGCCAATCCAGAACCCCTTCCTGCATATCACAAACATTCCTCATTTTTGTCCTTTCTTCCTCCCATTTCGAGTTTCCCAAATTTCCTCTCGTCTCCTTGTTCCGAACTTCGTCCAAGCATACTTGTGCTATCCTGCTCCCCTCCCCCCTTTTCAGTTTCTCTTCAAACCTCCAGGCTCTCTTAATTTGTCTGGTTACCATTTTTTCCCTTCCTAGTTCTTCCCTCAACATGTATCCTGGGCAACTCCAACTAACCCCCATTACCCATCTCAGAAATCTCTCATGTATGCTTTCCACTTTCCTATGTTCCTTCCATCCCCAAACCTCCACTCCATAACACAACACCGCCCAAACCAACGCATCAAACAACCAAACCCTCATTCTCCAATCGTCCTTGAACCTTCTCTTTCCTATACCCCATACTTGGCCCATTACTTTACTCGCACTTTCGATTCTTTTCCTCACCTGCAAATCGTTTCCCCCTCCTGACTCAAACCAAAAACCTAGGTAACAGAACTCCTCCACAATTTCCACTGTTTGTCCGTTCATCTTCCAAACGTAACCTATTTTGGTCTTTTTATTTCTGAAGCACATCACCTTGGTCTTCCCTACGTTCACCGTCAGTTCTTTTGTTCCCACGTATTCTTCGAAAATTCTTATCATTAGGTTCATCCCCTTCTCATCGTCTGCTATTAGAACTACGTCGTCCGCGTATGCTAGGGAGTATAGTTTGCTATTACCCAGGATCGTCCCCCCTTTCCCTTTCTCCTTTAGCTTCTCCTCTAGGTCTGCCAGCAGCAAATTAAAAA
>CAKNXH010085558.1:48319-60659 GCA_932178445.1 Andricus quercusramuli | reverse complement strand
CAAAATTCATCTTTTAGATTGGAAATAAAATTATTTGGTTGAAAGCTAAACTCTTTTGTTAAAATTTTTTTTTTTTTTTGGTCGAAGATTTTTTAATTAAATCTTCATTTTTTTGGTTGAAAAATGAGCTGTTTGATCGAAAACTTGTTTTTGTTTGGATGTTTTTTGGTTGAAAATTATTTTTTTGTGTGTGAAAATGTAACTATTATTCCAGTTGAATATTCCATAATTTTAGTTAAAAATTCGCCTCGTTGGTTGAACATTTATTTTTTTACTAAAAATTTAATTATTCAATTTTCGGTTGAAAAATTATCCTTTTTAGTTGAAAATTCGTATTTTTTTTGTAGAAATTAATCTTCTTGGTTGAAAATTAATTTTTTCGGTCAAAAATTCAATTATTCTAGTCAGGGATTCTTTATCATTTCAGTTGAAAACCATCTTTCTGGTTTAAAATTCAACTATTTCAGTTGAAGATTCATTGTTTCAGTTGAAAACTCTCATGTTTGGTTTAAAATTAATTTTTTCAGATAGAAATGTTACTATTCCATTTGCAGTTGAAAAATTATTATCTTTTGGTTCCAAATTCAACTATTTCGTAGAAATTTTGTCTTCTTTCATTGAAAAGTCAACTATTTTGTTAAAAATTAATGTATTTTGTTGAAAAATTGTATTTTTTGGTAGAAAATTAATCTTTTTATTTGAAATTTAGTACTCTTGTTCAAAAATTCATCTTTTTGGTTGAAAAATCAAGTGTTCCAGTTAAGTATTTATCGTTTCAGTTGAGAATTCATCGTTTTGGTTTAAAATTTTACTATTCTAATTGAACATTCATAATTTTATTTGAAAAATCGCGATATTTTTTTCAAATCTTATGCAAAAAAAATTGTTTTGGACAACTTGATTTTCAGAAAAAAATTATTATCCGATTTTAATTTTATTTTAAATAAAAGCTCATGAAATTTTGTATCGAACTGTCATGTTCAATTTTTAAATTGTTGTTCATTTTTTTGTTTACTTAGTAAGAAAAATTAAAAAAAAATTGACTCTTGAAGTAAGCCGTTTTAAAAAACAATGCTTTGATTCAATAAAAAATACTTAGAAAACTGAAAGCAACTATCCAAAAAAAAATTTCCAATAGCAATGCAAATGTTAAAAAATGTATTGAATTTGTTATAAACAAATAAGTGAATGAAAATGGTTTCGTGGGGATTGGCGGCGATTCGTCACTTGATTCGCACTATGTTTGAACAATTTATGGACAAAAAGAGTTTTTCAGTTGATTTAATGCAAGTTAATAAATAATTTTGTTATTTCAAAAACAATTTTTATAAACAAATATCCACATCAGGTATTTTTCATGGAATAAATTAAGTTTTTTCTATGAAATCGATCATATATTACTTGGAATTAAAATCTATGTATTATATTTGGTCATCAAATGAAAGTTAAAAATTGTTTAAACTACCTTAATTAACAAATGCACTATTTGGCTATTTTTAGAGGTACAAACTTGATTTTTTCGTTGTAATTTACTGTAAATAAATAACTTCCAAATTTTCAAGGACATTTTGATGACAGTAAACAATTTATTATTGTAAACAAAAACTGTTTAAGTTCATTTTTATCATTTTATGTATTTATAAATAAAATACCGTTTTTCCACGGAATTAACAGCCAATTATTTAGTAATTTGTTGCCAATTCGTCATTTTAGCCGAAAATTATTCTTCTTTGTTAAAAATTCATCCTTTTTGGTGAAAAAAGAGTCAACTGAAAATTCTACTATTCTCTTTTTGTTTAAAAATTGATTCGTTTGAAGTCAAACTATTCTGTAAAAGAAATACGTTTTTTCGTTGATGAAGATACATCGTTTTCCTTGAAAATTCTACCATTTGGTCGTAAATTAACTTTTTTGTTTAAAATTCACATGTTCGGGATGAAAATTCAACTATTTCGTAAAAAGTTCGTCTTTTTGGCCTTGAAATTGAACAATTTTGTACAAAATTTAACTGTTAGGTTGAAAATGAACTTTATTGTTGGAAATTAATTTTTTTATCTGAGAGTTTCACTTTTTGATGGACATTGGACAATTATCCTTTATAAGTGAAAAATGTAACTATCTGGTAACAAATGAATGTACTTTGATGAATATTCGTCTTTTTTAAGAGAAAATTAATATTTCTGATTGAAAATGTATATTTTTTATTAAATTCAACTGTTTTTGAATTAAAATCAAAACCATATGTTAAAAATTCATTTATTCATTCGAAGATGAGTGAAAATGAAAGAATGAATTTTTTATTAAGTAATTAAAATTTGTATTAAAATTACATTCTTAACCAAACTGTGGGATTTGCAGTTAGAAAACTTAATTTACAAAAAAAATAAAAAAAATTCAACGGAATAGTTAAATTTTCAGTCGGAGAGATATCAAGAGTTTTCTCTAATTCTCTCTTGTCTATTGTATTGAATATTAAACCATTTTGTTAAAATATTTTGTTTTGTTTGAAAATTAATTTTTTAACTGAAAATTCTACAGTTTCGTTAAAAATGTATGTATTTTATTGTAATTTTTTAAAATTATTCTGTCTGATTTAAAATTCAATTATCTGGTTAAAATTTCAATTACTTTATAAAAAAATTCATCTTTCTAATTTGCAGCCCCATCTGGTTGTTTGAATATCAACTTTTTTATTAAAACTTCAACTGTTTTGTTGAAAATTCATCTTTTTGGGTTGAAAGTTTTATTATTTTTTTTAGAAAATTAATTTATTTGGTTTAAATGAATTTTTGTAGATTGAAAATTCAACTATTTTGATAAAGTTGTCTTTTTTGGTCTAAAATTTATTCATTTTTTGAAATGCTTATCTAGCTTCAAAGTTCAAATATTTGGTAAAAAATCTTTTTTGTTGAAATCGAAATATGTTTTGAAAGTATTTTGGGTAACCTAACTAAAGAAGTAGCCAAAGATTTTAAAAAATCGATGAAACACTCAGAAACAAGTTTTGTTGATTGAAAAAAAAAAAATTAATTTTAGATCGAAATGAAGTGTGTTTTATTATTAATAATTTTATTTATTAGTATTTAAAACTTGTTTGAAAAACAAATTTTGTCATTCGGACGGAAAAACTAAAAAATTCAAAAATTCTTCTACCAATCGTTTGGATGTCGCTTGGTCGCGTTTGGAAACTAACCAAAAATTTTCAAATTTTTGAAAATTTCTTAGATGTTCAAAATTTATGAAGTATTCAAAATTTCTAAAATTATAAAAGGTATCAAAATTTCTGAATTTTATGGAATGTTCAAATTTTCTGAAATTTCCCAAAATTTCTAAAATGTTAGAAATTTTAAACATATCAAAATTACTAATATTTCTTAATTGTATCAAACGTTCACAATTTATGAACTTATTCAAATTTCTAAAATGATCATAACTTCCAAAAATTTTTAGTCACCAAAATTTATATAATTTTTAAAATGTTTAAATTATGGAAATTTCTAAAAATGAAATTTCTAAAATTATCAAAACTTCTCATTTTTTCAAAATAGTTTTTAATTGATTCAATTTTGTAATTTTCTAAGCTTTGAAAATTTCTAAAATTTATCTTAATTTCTAAAATTTGTTAATTTCTAAAATTTCTGAAATGTTAAAAATGTCTAAAATATATGAAATTTTCAACATTTCGAAATTTTTTTAAGGTTAAAAAATTTGTATTTATTGAAATTTCTAAAATTTATGAAATTCTGAAAATGTTCTGCATTTCGAAAATTATCGAAATTTCTCATTCATTTAAAATAATTTTTAATTTTTTCAATTTTGAAAGTTTCTAAACTTTGAAAATTTTGAAATGATCATAATTTCTGAAATATTCAGAAATTTGTGAATTACCAAAATTTCTTAAATTTCTGAAATTTTCAAAATGTCTAAAATATATGAAATTCTCAACATTTAAAAATTTGTTAAAATGTTAATAAAATTTTCAAATTATATAAATTTCTGAAAATTAAATTTTTAAAATTTGCTGCATTTCTCAAATTATAAAAATTTCTCATTTTTTCAAAATAGTGTTTAATTTCTTCAATTTTTTAAGTTTCTAAACTTTGAAAATTTCTAAAATTTATCATAATTTCTAAAAATTTTAAATTGTCAAAATTTCTCAAATTTCTAACATTTCCAAAATGTTCAAAATGTCTAAAATATATAAAATTTTCAACACTTCAAAATTTTTTTAAATTTCAATAAAAATTTTTAATTATTAAAATTTCTTACATTTTCTACATTTCTAAAATTATAATATTTCTCATTTTTCCAAAATAGTATTTATTTTCAAAAGTTTTTAAAGTTTCTAAACTCTGCAAATTTTAGAATTTTCAGAATTTTTTAAATTTCTTTAAAATTTACAAATTTTTAAAGTTCCGAGGTATTCAAAATTTTGTATTATTTATATTTACCATAGATTTTCAATATCTCAAATCTTTCTAAAATTTACTAAATTCTTATAAAAATATAAGTAATTTTTTCCTTTGGCTCAACACACTTTTTTTTTAATAATATGACACACATTAGATCTAAAGTATTGAAAATTTCTAAAATTATAAAAGTTATCAAAATTTCTAATACTTCTGAATTGTATCAAACGTTCAAAATTCCTAAACTTATTCAAATTTCTGGAATTTTTTAAATGTTTAAAATGTCTAAAATATATGAAATTTTCAACATTTCAAAAATTTTGTAAATGTTAATAACTTTTTTATATTATTGAAATTTCTAAATTTCTAAAATGCACTTCATTTTTAAAATTATCAAAATTTCATATTTTTTCAATTTTGAAAGTTTCTAAACTTTGAATATCATAAAATTATCATAATTTCTGAAATGTTCAGAAATTTTTAAATTACCAAAATTTCTGAAAATTCTAATTTGTTCAAAATGTCTAAGATATATATAAAAATTGTAACATCTGAATTTTTTGTAATGTTAATAAAATTTGTAGTTTATTGAAATTTCTAAAATTTATTAAAATTTTTCAAATGTATGAAAATTCTCTAATTTTCTTCATTTCTAAAATTATCCAAATTTCTCATTTTTTGGGGATGTAGGAGAAAGTAGAAGTGCGGAGCAGTAGAGGGGAGGAAAATAGAGCAGGGGAGGGGAAGCGAGTGAGAAGGAAAGTGATGGAAAGTGATAGGAAGTAGTGGATGGGGAAGGAGGAGGACGGTGGGGACGTAAGCGAGGGTGATAGGGAAGGGCTGAGGGTATTACAAAGGGATGATGGATAGGAGAAGTAGGGGAGAGGAGAAAGTGACTGAAAGGGAAAGTGGTGTCAAGTAGGGGCCTCAAGGAGTACGAAGGGAGTAGAGTAGGATAAGGAATTAGGAGAAAGTAGAAGTGCGGAGCAGTAGAGAGGGGGAAAATAGAGCAGGAGAGGGGAAGCAAGTGAGAGGGAAAGTGATGGTAAGTAGAGGATGGGGAAGGAGAAGGGAGGAGGGGACGTAACAGAGGGTGGTAGGGAAGGGCGGACGGTATTACAAGGGGATAATGGATAGGAAAAGTAGGGGAGAGTACGTAGTGAGTGAAAGGGAAAGTGATGTGAAGTAGTGGCTCAAAGAAATAGGAAGGGAGTAGAGTAGGATGGGGAATTAGGAGAAAGTAGAAGTGCGGACCAGTAGAGGGGAGGGTTGAGGAATGATAGGATAGGATTGGATCGGAGAGGAATGGACAGGATAAGATAGAAGAGAAGGGAGGCAAGGAGAGTTATAGAACGAGAGGATTGAATTCAACGACCTGATTAAGGTCTCAATAGACTACGTAACCCTTTTTTGTAATGAAACTAATAAAAAATTTTTTTGGAATCTCACGAAATGAGCTTTTCACCTTTGGCAAAATGGGAGGGTATTATAAGGGTGTCATGGATAGGAGAAGTAGGGGAGAGGAGGAAGTGGGTGAAAGGGAAAGTAATGGGAAGTAGTGGATGGGGAAGGAGGGGTTCTAAGGGTGGAGAAAACGTAAAAGAGGGTGAAAGGGAAGGGCGAAGGGGATAGTGGATAGGAGAAGTAGGGGAGAGGAGGAAGCGAGTGAAAAGGAAAGTGATGTGTGTTAGGGGCGTAAAGGAGTAGGAAGTAAGTAGAGTAGGATGGGGAATTAGGAGAAAGTAGAAGTGCGAAGGAGTAGAGGGAAGGGTTAAGGAATGATAGGATAGGATTGGATCGCATAGAAATGGACAGGATAGGATAGAAGAGAAGGGAGATAACTTTTTTTTGGAACCTCATGAAATGAGCTATTCCCCCTTGGAAAAATGGGATGGTATTGCAAGTGGATGATGGATAGGAGAAGTAGGGGAGAGGGGGAAGTGAGTGAAAGAGAAAGTGATGTGAAGTAGAGGAGTGAAGGAGTAAGAAGAAAGTAGACTAGGATGGGGAATTAGGAGAAAGTAGAAGTGCCAAGCAGTAGAGGGGAGTGTTGAGGAATGATAGGATAGGATTGGATCAAATAAAAATGGACAGGATAGGATAGAAGAGAAGGGAGGCAAGAGGAGTTATAGAATGAGAAGATTGATTTGAACGACCTAAATAACGTCTCAACAGACTACGTAATCCTTTTTTGTAAGCCTTTTTCATGTCCCTTTTGAAAATTCGAACTTTGCTTTTATTTTTAAGTCCGGAGTATAAAGGAAAGGTCAGAGATGGAAGGGTAGGTCGACCCAATTACGAGGATAGTGGCTGCTCGAGTTTGTATGTCTGCGTGCATTTTGATCAAAGAGTCGGGTCAGGTTGTATCATCCCAGCCTAACCCAGTGCGGATCGATGCAGGTGTGTAGGGTGTGGGCGTTTGGATGTGGGTGTGGCGGTTTCAGTATCATCGTACGCAGGGAAAATCCCTTCACTTATGTATTCCACTGATGAGAAAGGCTCACCCATACAGATCATACACCCCTAGCTTCCTTACCCTCCTTTCCCCGGGATAAAAGCGCTTGCAGTCTATTGATAGATCAACCCCTCCCACGATTATAAACTTTCCATTTATTTCTCAGGAGAAATGTTGCGACTCAGTTATTGCTAGTAAAATTAGGCACGGTGTCAGAGAACTTTATTTTCAAAATTTCCTTATTTTTTCTATTCTAATTTTTCATTTTCCTTGATCATTAATATTTGAAACTGATGCATTTTTACCAAACAAAAATGAAATCTTAAACCAAGAGCATTACTTTTTTTACCAAAAAAAGAAGAATTTTCATCTAAAAAAAAATAAATTAAAAAAAATTGTTGAATTTTCTGTTAAAAAAGATTCAAGTTGGCTATTGACGATCAAAATATGAAGTTTCGACCAAGAAATAAGTTTCTACGAAAAAAATTAAATTTTCAATCCCAAAACATGAATTTTTACAAAAAAGAATGATTTTTTTAACAAACTTGTTGAATTCTTCACCCAATAGTTGCATTTTATCCAAAAAAAGATTTAATTTCTCTCAAAACAGATGAATTTTTATTTAAGAAGAATTTTTTTTAAATAGTAGAATTTTCATCCAGAATAGATTCCAGTTGAGTGAAATATATAAAATTTTCAACATTTCAAATTTTTTTAAGTGTTATTAAAATCTTTTGATCATTGAAAATTCTATAATTCATGAAATTTATCAAATATTTGACATTTCTAAAATTATTAAAATTTCTTATTTTTCCCCAATAATTTTTTATTTTTTCAATTTTGAAGATTTCTAAACATTGAAAATTCTGAAATTATCATAATTTCTCAAATTTTCAGAAATGTTTTAATCATCCAAATCCCTATTTCTAAAATGTTTAAAATGTCTAAAATATATAAAATTTTCAACATTTCAACATTTGTTCGAACGTTAAAAAAAAATTTAATTATTTAAATTTCAAAAAAGAAATTTATAAAAATTGCTACATTTCTAAAATTATCAAAATTTCTCGACTTTTTTCAAAATAGCGTTTAATTTTTTCAATTTTTTCAGTTTCTAAACTTTGAAAATTTCTAAAATTTATCATAATTTCTAAAATTTTTAGATCACCAAAATTTCTGAAAAGTCCAAAATTTCTAAAATGTTAAAAATATCTAAAATATATACAATTTTCAACATTATAAAATTATCATAATTCCTCAAACGTTCAGAAATTTTTAAGTTACCCAAATTTCTAAAATTTCTAAAATATGTAAAATTTTCAACATTTTTAAATATGTCAATAACATTTTTAAATTATTTAAATTTCAAAAATGATATTTATAAAATTTGCTACATTTCTAAAATTATCTACATTTCTATTATTTTCAAAATATCTTATTTTTTCAAAATAATATTTAATTTTTTCAATTTTGAAGGATTCTAAACTTTGAAAATTCTACAATTATCATAATTTCTCAAACGTTCAGAAATTTTTAAATCAACAAAATTTCAAAAATGTGCAAAATGTCTAAGATATATAACATTTTCAACATTTGAAAAGTTTGAACAATATTAATAACTTTTTTAAATTCTTCGGATTTCTTTAAATGAAATTTCTAAAATTTGCTACATTTCTAAAATTATCGAAATTTTTCATTTTTTCAATTTTTAACAAAATACTTGAATTTTCTCTACAAACTTGAATTTACAAGCAAAAAATATGACTTCAGCAAAAAAATATTTGCCACGAAACTTATGCATTTTTACCAAAGAAAAATGAAATTTTAAACCCAGAACTTTTTTTTTTAATGATTTCTTGACAAAGTAATTCAACCAAATCTTTCAAACAAAATAGCCGAATACTCAAGCAAAGAATAATAATTTTCAACCAAAAAGTTGAATTTTCATAAAAAAGAAAAGAAAAGAAAAAAAATGGAAAATAATATAATAATAATAAAATGGACTTGAAAATGGAAATTTTTTATAGTAGTAATATTTTTTACTTTGCAACAGGGGATTTCCGTGAAGAATTTTGAAAAATTATACTAATTCTGATCTAGATTTAGAATTTAAAATTTGTTTCATTTGTTTCCTTAACATTAAAAATATCGAAAATTTAAAAATCCATTATTATCCAACTTTTTGAATATTAATTTTTAAAAAAGTTTGAAACATCAACTAATAATTTTTCAATAAGTTTGAAATTAAAAAAAAAAATTGAACGATTATGAATTGAAAATGTTCTAAAACAAACTTTTAGATTAGGAGAAATTTTGAAAAAAAATAGTATTTCGAATAGAATGAAAAGAAATTGAACTTGCATTATTTCTAAATTTATAAAAAAAAAATTTAATGAAGCTCTCAATATTGAAAAACCAGAAATTTTTAAACATCAAAACGTTAAAATTTTCCGACTAGAATTTTAATTGAAAGTGTTCAAAATTGAATAATTAAAATTTTTTAACTTTTGAATTTAAATCATTTTCAATACGCAGCTATTAAAATGGGTAATTTTTTCTCAAATCAAAAAACCAATTCACCTTCACATTCTCGGTAAAAAATATTCATGTACAAACCTTTATAATTGAATGGTTCTAAAAAAAAATTCAAAATAAATCGAAATTTCAAATGGCAAACATTAAAAATGAAAAATGTCTACTATAAAACGTTCAAAATTAAATGATTCCGAACTCAAATATGATTTTAATTAATTAAATTAAATTAAATTTATATATTATTTATATATATTTATAAATTAATATTTAAATTTTAAATAAAAATATTTTTTGGTTGGAAATGAATCTTGATTAATAATTAGTCTTTTTGGCTTGAAACTCATTTTTTGGTTGAGAATTTAAATAATTTATGAAAATCCGTTTTTCTTTTCTTGAAAATTCATCTTTTCGATTTGAAAATTCAGATATGTGCTTGAAAATTTACTTTTTCTCAGAAAATACTCTTCTTGTCTATAAACTCATTTAATTCGATCAAAAATTTATTTCTTTTTTTAAAAATTTAACTGCTTTGTCAAGAATATTTTTTTTCTCTAAATTAATTTTTTAGTTAAAAAGTCGACTTTTTGGTAGAAAATTTATATTTTTTTTTTGAAAATTCATTATATCCGGTTGAGAATTTGAGTATTTTGTTCAAACCTCTTTTTTTTATCCAACTTATTTTATTAACTGAAAATTGAACTATTTTATTTTTTGTTACAAATTTATTTATTATTTTTATTTGAAAACTCATTTCTTTCGATGAAAATTTAACTTTTTTATTGAAAATTTGTTTATTTTGTTGTTAAAAATTAATTTTTGAACTGAAAAATGAAGTGTTTTATTTAAATTTCATATTTTTTGTTCAAAGTTGACTGTTTTTTATTTAATGTCAAAATATTCCAAATAATTTTCGGTTGGAATATCTAATATTTTTTTTTTTTTTTTAATTCATCTTTTTTAGTTCCAAGTTATACTAATTTGTTAAAAAGTAATTTTTCAAATTAGAGATTCATTACTGTAGTTGAAAAATCATCTCTATGGCTGAAAATTCCACTATTCCATTAAAAATTTCACTTTTTTTGTCTCAAAATTAATTTTTCACAGGATAAATAACAGTTCAATTTTTGGTAGAAAATGTTTTCTTTCTTATGTTAGTTGAAAATTCACTTTTTTGTAATGAATTGAACTATATTGTTGAAAATTCAATTTTTTATATGAAAATTTCACTATTCCATTTTTGGTTGAAAAGTTATTTTTTTAGTTAAAATTTTAACAATTTTGTTGAAAAAAAAAAATTGAACGAAAAATGGAAAATTTAAAGTTTCAAATAAAAAAATTAATTTTCAATAAAATACATAGTCCAGTTTTTAAAGAAAGAAATGAATTTACAACTAAAAAGATACATTTTTTACCAAAAAAGGAATCGTAAATCTTCAGTTAAAACAAATTAATTTTTAAAAGAAAAAAATCGAATTTTCAACTAAAAAAGATTAATTTAAGTAGAAAAATTTAACTGAAAATTTCAGTATATATACTTAGGTTTTTAGTTTCAAAAATTAATTTTGAACAAAAAAAAATCATTAAATAATTCAATGTACCAAAGAAATTAATTTTTTTTTACGAAAATAGATGGATTTCCAATAAAAGAAATTATTTTTCAACCAAAATAGATGAATTTTCAACGAAGAAAAGATAAATTTCAAAGCAAAGGAGACAAATTATTTCAAAAAAACAGAAAAGAAACGAATTTTAAATAAAATACATGGATTTTCATCCAAACGGTTTGTCAACTAAGAAAGATAACTTTTCAACAAAAAATAAAATATTTGGATTTTCATTTAAATAATTTTTAACAAAATAGTTCAATTATCATTATCAACAAAAACGAAATTAATTTTCACCCAAAAAGATGAATTTTCAAATTAAAAAAAATCCTTTTTTCAACTGCAGATTCTAGCATATACTTGAGTTACTAGTTTGCAAAATTAATTTATAATTGAAAGAACACATTTTCAAGAAAATAGTTCAATTTCCAGCCAAAGAAGTGAAATTTTAACTAAAATAGGTAATTTTTCAAACAAGAAGATTTTCCTAAAAAAAAAAAAGATGAATTTTGAACTGAAAAGGATACATTTTCAAGCAAAAGAAAGGAGAGTTTGAAAAAAAATCAATTTTTAATTAAACAAACAATATTTCGAACAAAAAGATACATTTTTAACAAAGAAGAAGAATTTTCAACGGAAATAGACGAATTTTTATTATATCACATGAATTTTCAACCAGACCGTTTATTTTTCAACTAAATCCTTAGCAACGAAAACAGAATTAATTTTTGAAACAAAAAGAATCTTCAAACAAGGGGAATAATTTTTTTTATTAAAAAATAAATTCCGGACACTATAAAATTTCCCAATTGGAAAATTCACAAATAATAAAGTTCCAAATTGGAAAATTTCCAAAAAACAACATTCCTGACAGTTATTAATATTACCGAATTTGAAAATTCCCGGATGATAAAATTCCTGACAGAAAATTGCCGAAATATAAAATACACTGAAAATGTTCCATTTGTTGTCAAAACTTTTTTTTTACAGAAATTCAATCTTTTTGGTTATCATTTTGAATTTTCTTGATATTTTATTATTATTAATTTTTATTTTTATTATTATCATTTTTATTATTAATTATTTATTAATATCATTTGATTATTATTTATAATATTATATAATAATAATATGTTGTCTGTCACTTTGACTTGTTTTATCATTTAAATTTAGCGCTCTTTTCAATATGAAGCGATAGATTTTCCCGCGAAATTCAAATAATGTAATTATTCTTAACAACGGTAGAAAATACGACTCTTAAATCCTAATTCAGGATTCGGCATGCAGACATCAATAACTATTTCTTAGCAATTTTACTTTAATTTTTTGACGTTAAA
>CAKNXH010085558.1:0-48219 GCA_932178445.1 Andricus quercusramuli | reverse complement strand
ATTTGTTTCTTTTTTTGTTGATAGAAAATTCATCATTGTGATTAAAAATTATTTATTTTTGCTGAAAACACGTTTCTTTCTACTTCAGATTTAATTTTTTATCTGAAGATTTTTGTTTTGTAAATTTTTGTTTGTAAATTTATATTTTTAGCTGAAAATTAATTAATTTTTCTGAAACCCCGTTTTTATTGTTTAAAATTTACTTTTCTAACTGAAAATTGAACTATTTTATTTTTGGCCTCTAAATTTATATTTTTTAGTTGAAAATTTATACATTTTATTGAAAATGTATCTTTATTCGTAGAAAATGCATATTTTGAGTTTGAAATTGAATTATTTTGTTGAGAATCATTTTTTGTATGGAAAAGAAACTATTTCCGTGAAAATTCGTTTTTTTTTTTTTTTTTTTCTTGTTGAACATTTATTTTTCTAACTTTTTAACTATTATAATTTTGGTTGATAATTCATATTTTTTAGGTAAGGATTCATGTACTTTATTGAAAATGAGTCTTTTTTTTGTAGAAAATTAATCATTTGTGTTGAAAATTCAACTATCTTCTGATGTTAAAAATTAAAATTTTCGGTTTAAAATTCCTTTACTTTATTGGAAATTCGAATTTTGTTTTTAAAATTTCAATAAAAATTTAACATTCTTGGTGACTAATTCATCTTTTTCGCTGGAAAATTTTTAAATTGATATTTTTTTGGTAGAAAATTCATCCTTTGGATTTAAAAAATTCAGTATGAGATCAAAATTTCATATTTTCTGTTGAAAATTCATCAATGTGATTAAAAATTAATTTCTTCGATTGAAAATTCGTTTCTGTTTAGTGGAAAATTATTATTAATACTATTACATTTTAGCTTGGAAATTTATATTTTCAGGTGAAAATTAATTAATTTTGCTGAAAAATCGTTTTTTTTTTTAAATTCAGTTTTCCATCTGCAAATAAAAATATTATATTTTTGGTTTGTAAATTTATCTTTTTTAGTTTAAAATTGAATTATTTTGCTGAGAATTCATTTTTTGGTTGAAAATTGATTGTCTTATCTGAAATTTGATACTTCTATTTTTGGTTAAAAAATAATTTTTTTGGATGAAAACAAAACTTCTTTGTTTAAAATTCGTTTATTTTGTTGAAAATTATGTTTCCTATTTAAAAATTAATTATTTTAACTAAAATTTATTTCGTACATGATTGGATCAAAATTTATCTCAAGTTGTAGATTCAAATATTTGGATTGAAATTCCTGTATTTTATTGAAAATTTGAATTTTGTGAGAGAATATTTATTCTTCTAGGTGACTAATTCATCTTTCCTGTTAAAAATTCCTTTAAAAAATAAAATATTTGGTTGAAAATTCATACACTTTGTTAAAAATTCACCCATTTTGGTAGAAAATTGATCTTTTTGATGAAAAATTAGCTTCTTCTGATTCAGAACAAATTTCTTAAGTGAAAATGTAACTGTTCCATTTTTTTTCAAAATTTATCTTTTTTGATAGAAAATTCTTCTTTGGTGAAAATTATACTATTGCGTTGAAAATTTACTTTAATTTTATTGAAAATTAATTTTTTCATTGAAAATTTAACTATTCTCTTTTTAGTTGAAAAATTATATGTCTTAGGTGAAAATTCCAATATTTTTTTAAAATCCGTTTTTTGTGGGATAATAAATCTCATTAGTTGAAACTTTATCTTTTTGGTGAAAAATTCATTTTTTTGGTTGAAAATTCAACTGTTTTGTTAAAATTTTTTTTTTTGTTTTGTTTAAAATTTATCTTTTTGGTTGAAAGTTCATGTACTTGGTTGAAAATTAAAATTGTTTAGTTGAAGATTCATCGCTTTGGTTGAAAATGTGTTTCTTTTCAGATGAAAATTAATTTTTTGAACTGAAGATGTAACTATTCCATTTTTGATTGAAAATTTATATTTTCAGTTAAAAATTAATTCATTTTGTTGAAAACTAGTTTTTTTTGGTTTCAAATTATGTTTTCTAACTGTGAATTGAACTATTCTATTTTTGGGTTTTAAATATATCTTTTTTAATTGACAATTTATATATTTTATTGAAACAGTACCTTTTTTGGTAGAAATTTCTATCAAAATTGAATTATTTTTTTGAAAATTTCATTTTTTTGTTGTTGAAAATTGATTGTTTTAACTGGAAACTTTTATTCTTCCATTTTTTGTTAAAAAGTATTTTTTCTTCATGAAGAAAAAACTATTTGATTGAACTTTCGTTTTTTGGGTGAGCATTTATTTGTCCAAAATTTTAACTATTCTAATTTTGGTAGAAAATTGGTAGAATAATATGTTTTCTATCACTTTGACTTGTTTTATCATTTAAATTTAGCGCCCTTTTCAATATGAAGCGATAGATTTTCCCGCGAAATTCAAATAATGTAATTATTATTTACAACCGTAGAAAATACGATTTTTAAATCCTCATTCAGAATTCGGCATGCAGACATCCAGTCAGCTGACATCACAACCTATTTTTGTCAAAAATGAATTTCTTTGGTTGAAAATTTAACTTCTATGCTAAAAATATTTTTTTTGTTTGAAAATTAATTTTTTAGTTGGAAATTGTACTTTTTGGTAGAAAATTGAACATCTTCTTTGAAAATTCAACTTTTTGATTGAAAATTTATCATTTTTGGTCGAGAAAATTTTGAGAAAAATTTAATTCATCACAAAATTCATTTGAGAAAAAATTTGTTTAAACCTCCTTTTTTTGTTCAAAATTATTTTTAAAACTGAAAATCGAACTATTTCATTTTTTGTTACAAATTTATTTATTTTTTTCAGTGGAAAATTTATTTATTTAGATGAAAATTTAACTATTGTATTGAAAATTTTTTTCGGTTGGAATATCAAATATTCAATTTTTTGTCGAAAATTCACCTTTTTTGGTTCCAAGTTATAATAATTTGTTAAAAAGTAATTTTCTTGATTAAAGATCAATTACTTTAGTTGAAAATTCATCTCTATGGCTGAAAATTAGACTATTGCATTTAAAATTTCGTTTTTTCAGTTGAAAATTAATTTTTCACAGAAAATTTAACAATTCAATTTTTGATTTTAAATGGATTCTTTCGTAATTGAAAATTCACTTTTTTGTAGCGTAATTGTTGCAATTTTAATTTTTCCATCTAACAATTTCATTATTCCATTTTTAGTTGAAAAGTTATTTTTTTAGTTAAAAGTTTATCAATTTTGTTGAAAGCAAATATTTAACAAATAATGAAAAAAATGAACTTTCAAATAAAAAAACTAATTTTCAATCAAATAAATAATCAAATTTTCTACAAAAAAATGAATCTACAACTTAGAAGATTTTTACCAAAAATAGAATCGTTAAATTTTCAGTTAAGAAAAATTAATTTTCAACTGAACAAAATCGAATTTTAAACTTAAAAAGATAAATTTAAGAAAAATGGAAGCTAAAAAAATTAAAAATTTATTAATCAGTTAAGAGAAGTATTTTAAAAAAAATTTCAGCAAATTTAGTAATTTTTCAACCATTTTTAAACGCTGTGAACCAAAAAAAAGGACTTTCAACAAAATGATTAAATGTTCAACAAATGCGAAAAGTTACTTTTCAACCGAAAAGATAAATTCTCAAACAAGAAGAAGAATTTTCTAAGTTAAAAAAAATTTTTCAAATAAAAATTTCAGTGTATATACTTAGGTTTTTTGTTTGAAAAATTTATTTTGAACAAAAAAAAATTCATTAAATAGTTTAATTTTCTACCAAAGAAATTAATTTTTCACTAAAATAGATGGATTTTCAAACAAAGAAATTAATTTTTAACTAAAACATGAATTTTTAACTGAAAAATATCAATTTTGAAGCAAAAGAAAAACAAACCAAAATAGTTTAATTATCATTATAAAAAAAAATTAATTTCCACCCAAAAAGATGTATTTTCAACTAAAAAAAAATACATTTTTTAATTGAAGATTTGAGAATATTTTGCTCAAGTTTCCAGTTTAAAAAATTAATTTTTAATAAAAATTTTTTTCATGTATATGTAGAACGTTCGTTTTTCTTTAGGTGAAAATTCTTGTACTTTGTTGAAAATCAGTGTTTTCTGGTAGAAAATTAATCTTTTGAATTGAAAATTCAACTATTTTTGGTTGAAATATGTTTTCTATCACTTTGACTTGTTTTATCATTTAAATTTAGCGCCCTTTTCAATTTGAAGCGATAGATTTTCCCGCGAAATTTAAATAGTGTAATTATTATTAACAACGGTAGAAAATACGATTTTTAAATCCCATTTCAGAATTCGGTATTCAGACATCCAGCCAGCTGACGTCACAACCTATTTTGGTCAAAAATTCATTTCTTTGGTTGAAAATTTAACTTCTTTGCTAAAAATATTTTTTTGTTTAAAAAATAATTTTTTAGTTGGAAATTGGACATTTTGGTAGAAAATTAATCTTATTATTTGAAAATTCATCTATTTGATTGAAAATTTATTATTTTTGTTTGAGAATTTGAGTATTTTGTTTGAACCTACTTTTTTAAGTGGAGAATTTATTTATTTCAATGAAAATTTAACTATTTCATTGAAAATTTGTTTATTTTGTTGTTAAAAATTAATTTTTGAACTTAAAAAAAAACTATTTCATTCAAATGGCGTCTTTTTTGTTTGAATTGAACTGTTTTTTATATAATGTCAAAGTACTTAAAATCATTTTTGGTTGGAATATCAAATATTTCATTTTTTGTTTCAAAATTCACCTTCTTTGGTTCCAAGTTATACTAATTTGTTAAAAAGTAATTTTCTTGATTAAAGACTTTAGTTGAAAATTCATCTCTATGGCTGAAAATTAGACTATTGCATGCAAAATTTCGTTCTTTTTTAAGGTTGAAAATTAATTTTTCACAGAAAATTGAACAATTTAATTTTTAATTGAAAATGGATTCTTTCTTAATTGAAAATTCACTTTTTTGTAGCGTAATTGTTGGAATTTTAATTTTTTTATTTGACAACTTTTTTTTAGTTCAACTCCATTTTTAGTTCAAAAGTTATTTTTTGGTTACAAATTTAACAGTTTTGTTGAAAGAAAATTTTGAAAAAAAATGGAAAAGTTAAACTTTCAAATAAAAAAACTAATTTCCAATAAAATACATAGTCCAATTTTCGACAAAAAAAAAAGAAATTACAACTTAAAAGATTCTTTTCGCCAAAAATAGAATCAATAAATTTTCAGTTAATGCAAATTAATTTTCAGCTAAACAAAATCGAATTTTCGAATAAAAAAGATAAATTCAAGAAAAATGAAAGCTAAGAAAATTTAAAATTTATTATTCAGTTAAGAAAAATACTTTTAAACAAATGTCAACAAAGTCAGTAATTTTTCAATCATTTTTGAACCCTGTGAACCAAAAAAAGGAGTTTCAATAAAATTATTGAATTATCAACAAATGCGAAAAATTAATTTTCAACCGAAAAGATAAATTTTTGAACAAAAAAAATTTTCATTAAATAGTTGAATTTTCTATAAAAGAAATTAATTTTTCACAAAAATTTTCAATTTTCAACCAAAGAAATTAATTTCTAACCAAATCATGTGAATTTTTATCTGTCAAACATCAATTTTCAAGCAATAGAAAAACAAACCAAAATAGTTCAATTATCATTATAAAAAAAAAATAATTTCCACTCAAAAAGATGTATTTTCAACTGAAAAAAAAATTCATTTTTTAATTGAAGATTTGAGAATATTTTGCTCAAGTTTCCAGTTTAAAAAATTAATTTTTAATAAAAAAGAGGCACATTTCCAATAAAATAGTTCAATTTTCAACCAAAGACGTAAATTTTTAACCAAAGACGTAAATTTTTAACCAAAATAGATCAATTTTCAAAGAAGAAGAATTCCTTACCTTGCCGAATCATAAAATATCTGAACTCGAAAATAATCGAATTTGAACAATTTAAAAAAAATATAAAGAATATTCATTTATTAAAAATTTCATTAAATAAATTAAACCTAAAATAACATATATATACATATATATTTTTTGTATGAACATTTTCATTCAATTATTGTTATTTGAAATTCAAACATTAATATAAAATTATTTTAAATTTCAACCCAAAGTCGAGTATTAAAATTTTCATTTAGTTAATTTTTACTACAATAGTGTAATTATCCTTATCAACGAAGAAAAATTAATTTTTGAACCAAATAGATGAATTTTTGAACTAGAAGAATAATTTTTTAATTAAAAAGAATAATTTTCAACTAAAAAAAAACATTTTTTACTGAAAATCCTAGCATATACTTAAGTTACTAGTTTAAAAAATTAATTCATAATTGAAAAAATACCAAAATAGATAAATTTTCAAACAAGAAGAATTTCCTACCAAAAAAAGATGAATTTTCAGCTGAAAAATATTTTTCAAACAAAAGAAAGACGAGTTTAAAAAAAAATAGTTGAACTTTTAAGTAAAGAAATAATAAAATCGTATATTTAAATTTTTATTCAATTAATTTTCACTGAAATATTTTTACTATCCTTATCAACAAAAACAAAATTAATTTTTGAAACAAAAAGGTGAATTTTCAAACAAGAATAATCATTTTTTATTCAAGAGCAAATTCCCGACACTATAAAATTCCCAAATTGGAAAATTCACAAATAAGGAGATTCCAAATTGGAAATTTTCTTAATCATAAAATTCCGGACAGTTTATAACATTACCGATTTTAACTGAATTCAAGAAAACTTTTTTTTTGTAAATTTAAAGAAAATTCTAAATTGATTTTTTTTTTAATTTCGCATTGTTTTTCACTAGCAAAAAGTGTCAATTAAAAAATTATCCATTAATTACGAACTAATAGAAATTTTTTTTTTGAATTTGAAAATCCAAAGAACGAACAGAAGATCGAAGATCTAATCGAAAAATGTTTCTTAGATGAAAAATTGGAAAATTTTTTGGGGTGTTGAAATTAAATCACAATAAAATGTTGGAAAACGAACCTGCATTGATTTTTTAACATTTTTTAAAATGCCAAAGGGATTTAAATTAAAGGAATTACTACTTACATACAAAAAAATAAAACAAGTTATTTTGTTAATTCGAAAACTTTTATTCTTTAGATATTTATATATACATAATAATATGCTAGGATGTAACGATCCTTACGAGCGACCTTAAGTATTTATAAACAATATACCCTAATTCATACGCGCCCTTAACTCTAAAAATTAATTATTATAAAATTGCTCTTAAAAAAAGTAAAATTCGCAAAAACATTTCTGAAAAAATTGTATAAAATTCAAAATTTCAGAGAGCTTCTATAATCTAAAACTATATTATTGTTCACAAAATTGTGAATACATGCTTTGGATTTTTATTCAGTGAAAGATCTCAATTAAAAAGTAGAGATGCACAATATTTACAATTTTCCTGATTTCAACTCTCAGCAGAATTTTTTTATTCAGTTTTTTATGAAAATTGTTAGCACACATTTAACATTCGAGTTAATTTAATTAAATGTCATGGGGTTTGCTAAGAGGGAAAATTAGCTTGGTAACAATTATTATTCATGCAACGGTAAAAAATCGTAAATAACTTTCATTTCGTTGATTTTTGCACAATCTGAAAATTACTTCTCCACTCAAAAAAACCATTTCTCGCTCCCGCATTCATTCCTTTATAATCTACAATTTTTTATTAACTATTTGCTCCTTGATAGAAAGAGAATCTGCAAAGAAACTGAATTTTTAATTTGGAAAAATTAAAATGGACAGTGTACAAATGATCTTTACTCAAATTTTTTTACAGGTTTTTCGATTCTCGTTTTATCAATGTACCGTAAGTCTTCGTTAGGTAAGTATACGTTAGAGAGATTCATTTTATGAGGCGAAAAAAATTATTTTCAAAACTGAATTTCTAGTTACAAAATTTTTTTAAAATCGGAAATTTATTAAATTTAAAAAATATGTATAACTCAAATAGTTCTTTTTTTATTGATTTTTTTAATGTCTTAAAATGCGTGCCCATATACAATTAAATCCTTTTTCATTGCCGTAATTGTATATAATTTTATGAAAATTTTTAACTTATTTTTAAACTTATTTTTAAGAAATATATTTTATTCTACTTTATTAAAAGATGTTACTTATTAAAAAAAAACTTGAAACAACTAAGAAGAAATTATTTTCACTAAAAGTGAGTTGAAAAAATTCAACAAATTATTTACAATGTTCCTAATACAAAAGGAAATAATTGTATATACATAGAAATTTAATAAATGTATTTTCAAGGCATTGAGAACATAAAATAAAAAAAAAATCTCAGAGGGATCCTCTAAATCATATCCGATTTTCGATTTTTTTAAATTTTTTAAATAATTTTCAAAGAAAATAATTTATTTTACTCGCTTCAGTTTTTTTTAAAAGAATTTTACATGCGATGTGCCAATTACAAAATACAGTTAGTAAATTAAAAAATTTCCTTCTGATAAAAAAGATGAAAAAACTTGAAAAAAATTATTATTTTCCAGAAAAATGTTTGAAGTTGCTTATAGAAAAACGGGACGACTAAAAAATCCCAAAAAATAAAATTCCTGCAATTATGAAATTCCCAAATTGGAAAATCTCCGAATAATAAAATTGCCAAAAGTTTATAATGTTACTGAATTTGAAAATTCCCGGACAGGAAATTTCCGAATTATAAAATATTAATTTGTATGAAGAATATTTATTTATTAAAAACACAATAATCAAATATTTTTGTCGAAAAAAATTATTTTTAGTGTTGAACGTTTCTAAAAGGATTGTTTAAATTGAAAATAACACATATATACATATATTTATACATATATAAATTTTTGGATAGAAATTTTTTTCAATTATTTTTATTTTAAATTCAAACAATAATTTTAGAAACTTGAAAAAAAATAATTTCATTAAATAGTTGAATTTTCGACCAAAGAAATTAATTTTTAACCAAAAAAAGATGAATTTTGAATTGAAAAAGATAAATTTTCAAGCAAAAGAAAAACGAATTTTCAAAAAAGAAGAAACGAAGTTTAAATAAAATAAATGAATTTTCAACCAAACGGCTTGTCAACTAAAAAAAATAATTTTTCAGTCAAAAATCAAATATTTAGATTTTTATTGAATTAATTTTCACCAAAATATTTCAATTATCATTATCAATAAAAACGAAATCAATTTCCAACCAAAAAGATGAATTTTCAACTAAAAAAAAATACATTTTTTAACTGACGATTTTAGCTATTATTAGATATTAGATTTTAGATTTTAATTTTGTTTCTAGTTTAAAAAAATTAATTTTCAATAAAAAGAAACACATTTCCATTTAAACATTAAAAATAATTTTTTATAGAAATATTCGATTATTGTATTTTAGTAAATAATACTTAATAAAGCAAAATTTTATTTTCAAATTCGGGAATTTTCTAGTTCGGCTATTTTGAAATTCGGCAATTTTCTTTTGGGAATTTTTAAATTTGTTAATATTAAAAACTTCGTTTGAATTTACTTAATCGAAAATTTTCCAATCCCGGAATTGTATTATTCGTGAAATTTATGATTCAAGAATTTCATTATTGGGGAATTTTCGAATTCGGAAATTTTATTATTCTGGGATTTTATTATTTAGGAATTTCCCAATGCAGGAATTTTATTTTTCGGGATTTTTCAGTCGTCCTAAAAAACGTGAAACAGAAAAGAAAAAATTATTATTTGCCTTAAAATAGAACAAATTTTTTTTAAAATTTTAACAATGATGTTAAAATGGAATAAAATAAAAAATTATTGAAATGAAATAATTTCATATGCATAAAAATTTAATAAATGCATTTTCAAAGCCTTGAAAACATAAAAAAAAAATAAAAAATCTAATGGGGGACCTTAAAATCATATCAGATTTTGAATTTTTTTTTCCAAAAAGCTGGAAAATAGACCAGTATACATATTCAAGTTCTAAACTAATTTTTTTATCGCCCTAGTTTACCCTATACAGTAAATAATCATTAATTAAGAGCAAAAATAAAAGAAACATAATTAATTTTAATTTCGAATTATAATAAAATATAATTATAACTTAAAATTAAATTAAATTAATTATTTTACACACATTTATATTTTTAAACAATGATTATCCACTGTATCTGTCGTATAAAAACGAGTGATCACGGAATGAAAAAATAAAATTGAGTTGATCCATTCACAATTCGTTTTAATTAATATAGTTTGAAATTAAAATTATTTTATAAATTGAAAAATGAGGTCTAATATAAAATCAATTGAGAATAAACCAAATTTGTGTTGGCTTCTTCATAAAAAATGTAGCAAAGTTACATTATTTGCGGAAAAATCGTGGATTTTTCAGTTTAAAGGAAAATTGTAAAAAGTAATTTTCTATTAATATTACTGCAAAATTAAGGTCTAACAAAAAAAATGTTAGAAATTCTGCAGTATCACATTGCACTTGCGATTATTTATTACTAAAATCATCCGTTCGAAATTTGCTCTTAAATAAAATAGTGTTAGTAAAGTTCACACTTGAATTATTTACATTCTCTACAATTCCGATATAATAAATTTTTAATAGTTAATTATGATATTAAAATGTTTTTAATGATTTCACTTTCCTATTAAATTAGAAATGTTAGATTACAGTTTCAGATCATCATGAGATTCTTAGTAATTTGTTCAGTAAAATAGAAAAGAGTGCAATTTTTTTATAATTATAAATTTCTAATATTAAGCACTTTTTTTTTTAATTTTCTAATTCATTTGCTTTTTCAGCAGTCTTTCAGTAAAAGTACATACTTCAGAAATTGGCTTCTCTTTGACCTTATTTCTGACGTAAAATCAATTAAAGAAACTTTCTCGATAGTAACAGAAAGTTTCTTCAAAATCAATAGACTTCTTATTAGAGAGATTCATTTTATAAGGGGAAAAAATTATTTTCGAAACTGAATACGCACAATAGCCTAAATTTTACATTTCCAGTAAAAAAATTTTTTAATCAAAATTTGATATAATTTAGAGTCTTGCTTTTGTTGTGATTTTTTTTTCAATATTACCTTCATTGTTTATAATCTGATGAAAAATTTTTGAACCATTTAAAAAAAAAATATTTATCTTACTTAATTCCAAATAAGTAATTTCATTCCATCATGAAATTTAGTTCAAAATGTTTCTCAACATAATCGATAAAAAAAAATTTTTATTGTAAATAATTTTTTAATATTGGGAAATAATTGAGTTCTGAAAATTTTGTTCTCACACTATAAAATCTACACTTTTTCACATTTTTGAGTAGATAAGAAATATTATATTATGAACAAAAACTTATTTTGAAAAATTCGAAGAAATATTTCAGAGCTTTTTAATAATTTTGAAAGATTTGAGATTACATTTAAAAAAAAAGATTTTTTCAAAAATTTGAAATTGTTTCCGTTTTATTTTATACAAATAATTGTAAATTTTTGAGATTTCAAAATATGTCAAAAAGAATAAGACAATTTTTTTTTAATTCTGCAGGATTTAACATTTTTTTAAGTAAACTGAATTTTGAAGAGTGTCAAGAGAATAAAAATAATAATTCTTAAGATTCCGCAGTTAATTACAAATGATTTTTTATTTTTTTTAAATTATTTCAAGAGAAAATTTTAACATATTTCAAAACATTTCGAATAATTTCTTAAAATTCTAAAACAGAATATAGAAGATTTTGATGCAAATTTTTTCAATTTTATGAGATTATAAAATTCTATAAATAATTTAAGTAAGTTTAAGAGATATTTAGAAGTTTAAACAATCTAAAAATAATTATAAATTGATGATTTAAAAATTTTTTAAATAAAATGTAAATTTTTGAAAATTTGGTGAAAAAATTCAGATACTTTTTAAGAATTTTGAAAAGCTTCAAGAAAATAAAAAAATGTTCTTCAGATTCCTGGAATTTGAAATGATTTTTTATTTCACTAAATTATTTCTAAAAGAAAATTGAAACAGATTTCAAAACATTTAAAATTACTACGTAGAGTTTAAAAAAAAAATAGATTTCATAGCAAAATTGTCAAATTTGGAAGTATTACAAAATTTTAGGAAGAATTAGAGTAAATTTAAGAGATATTATAAAGTTTTTGAACGATTAAAAATAATTTAAACTTATGAAGATTTAAAAAAATTTTTAAATATCAATTAGAAAAAAAATATTTTGAAGCATTTCGAAAGGTTTCAAGTGAACGAAAAATGTTTCTTTAGATTCATAGAAAAAAGTAAAATTACTTTTTACTTTGAAAAAATAATTTCAAGCGAATATTTAAAAAAAGAATTAAAAATATTTCAAAATATTTCCAGAGAAAATTTTCAAAGAAAAAATCGAACAATTTTCACAAATAATTTTGAAGAGAAAATTGAAAAAAAATTTTCCAAAAACTTCAAATGATTTCCTAAATTTTGCAGAAAGAGTTTTTAAAGATTTTAAACAATATATTTAGAATCTTTAAAATATTATAAAAAGATTTCAAAGAAATGAAAAAATGATCTGCAATTCCTGGGAAAAATTGAAATAATTTTTTGGCTTGAAAAATTAAGTTTTAAAGAAAGTTTCATAACATTTCTGAAAATTTCAAAATAAATGTGGAAGATATTAAAGCAATTTAAAAATTTTAAAGAAAAATTAGATTCACTTCAAAATTTATTTAGGAATTTAAGAGATTCTGACGAGATTATAAATATTATAAAACTTTAAAAAATTTCCGAAAATGTATCAAATATTTTTTAATTTCTTCCAAACTTCCAAGAAAAAAATTTAAATAATTTTTTATTCCGAAAGATAATTTTAAGGGAATATTTAAAAATATTTCACAACATTTCAAAATATTTCCAAAATTCTCAAAGATTTTAAGATTTTAAATTAAACTTTGCAGAATTTAAAAAATGCATTGAAGAAAAATTTGGACAATTTTAAAATACATTCACGGGAAAATTTTAAATGGTTTTTTTATTTTTAAAAATGAATTTCAAAAAAAAAATTGAAAAAAATCAAAGATCATCAAATTTTTTCCTAAAATTTCCAGAAAAAGTGTAGAAGATTTTAAAGCAAAATATTTCAATTTGGCTAGATTACATTTTTCTCTTTAGAAGCTTGAAAATATTTTTGAAAGATTTCAAGAGAATAGAAAAAAAAATCTTAAAAATCGTAGGAAAATTGGAAAAAATTTTCTGGCTTCAAAAATTAAGTTTTAAATAAAATTTCAAATTTCTCGAAAGATTTTTAAAAATATCAAAATAAATGTGGAAGATTTTAGAATTTTCTTGAAAATTTTTCTAGATTTTCTTTCGACACATGTAAAATCTTCAAAAATATTTCATGTGTTAAAAATTACATTTTTTCATTCTTAATTTTGAAATACATGAATAAATAAAAATATATTATCATAAATGTGTAAAAAATCAAAAAAGTGTTTAGTTGTACGTGAAACTATGAATAAATGTAAAAAATAATGAAAAATGAACTCTAAATTATATCATATTTTGATTTTTTTTAAATTTTCCAACTAAAAAGTAGAACTTGAGCTACTTTGCGTATTCAGATCCAAAAATAATTTTTTTTTCGCCCTTCTTATCCTCTGATGAATCTTAGGGATTATAATTACACAATTGAGCCAATTGTCAGTCTCTGTTTGTTAAATTCGCTCTGAAAAATGTAACACACTTACAGAGGTGACGTTACTTAACGAGAAAATATAATAAATTATTCATTTCTCTTTTTCTCGACGCAGTCTTTGCGATATGTATTTTAAATTTTGATGCGGAAATCTTCGTAGTCAACTTGAAGTCGTCGAGGATGAAGTGCCGCGTTTAACAGCTCCGAGAGGAGTAAACTTAACATCTCACAATCAGATAAAATAAGGTTGATTAAAATAAATTTGATTGAATTCACTGAGATTTTTTGGGAATGAAATTTTGATATCAGTGAAAAGGAGTCTCGTCCTCTTCACAATTGACAACTATTCAACTAGGAGAGGTACAATATACAATTTATTCCCATTTTGGCATTCTCTCAGTGAATTCTCTTTCCATTTTTTTTTTAATCAACATATTTTAGACGAAAGTGCTACTGAAGAGTTCGGTGTCTTCTGGTTGGTTTTCCAAGGTGCAAGGCCTGTGGAATTCTTGACCTATTTCGTGCAGCCATTTATTCGCCACTGAAATCAAAATAATTTATTAATTTAAATTTTAAAAATATAAATTCGTTGAACTAAATAATTTTAACTTTTACACATTTTACACTTAAAAGACTAAAAAAAAAACCGAAATCCACGCTATCATTTTCAATATTGTGAATTGAAAAATTAATAAAAAAAAATTATAAATTTTCAAAATTATAGCATTTTAAGCAACTCGACTTTTTCCTACAATTTTTTGAAAATTCTGCAAAAGTAAGAAAATTACCTCAAAATCATCCTGATACTTAGTTGAAAATTTTGGAAATTTGATTAAATATTCTTTTAAAATTAACTAAGAACATATACTGTTAGTTTTTCTAAGAATTTCGATACGAATTTTCTATTCATTTAAAACCTTTCAAAATATTAAAATTATAAATTTATAAATTTTTAAATATAAATTTTTTATATAAATTTATATAAATATAAATTTATATAAATATAAATTATATATTATAAATTTATAAATAAAAATAAATAAATATAGATATTATAAATTATATAAATAAATATAAATACATTTATAAATTTTTTTCAGATTTTTCAAACATCTCCATTCTGCTTTCAACGTTTTTAAATTTTTTCACGTTTTAAATTATTTTGGAATCTTTTCAAAAATTCCAAATTAATTGTTCAATTGTCATTTATTAATCAATGAGCAAATTTAATATTTTCAATTTTCCTCTTAATATTGTTTTTCAAAATAAAAAATCATTTTAGATTGAAACAATACTTAAATATGATTTAGAACCATACTTCTATCAAAAAAGTAACCGGAAAGTAACAATAATTTAAAAAAAAAAGTAACAAAAACGAAAGATTTTTTACCAAAAAAGACGAAGATCCACCAAAATTATGAATCTTCAACAAAAAAAGTATGTTTAAAAAATTAGTTCAACTTTTAATAAAATACTTGAAATTATCTGACTGAAAAATATTAATTTTTAACGAAAAATGTAATAGTTGATACAATAACCACATAGGATTTAAATTTAATATAAAAAACAGTAGAATTCATTTAAAAAAAAACAAATTTTCAACACAATAGGTTATTTTTCAAATAAATTGTTGAGTTTTTAAGCCATAAAGACCAATTTTTACAAAACTGTTTAATTTTCAACCATTAAATGTGGATTTAACTTTAAACTTGATTTTCAACTTTAATTTAAAGAATAAAATTTAATAATTCAATTTCAAGTTCAAAAAAATAATATTTAACCAAACAGATGGATTTTCAACTACAACTATACAATTTTCATTGGAATAAGTTAAATTTTCAATTAAAAAAAAAAAAATTCAACAAAAAAGGCTAACTTTCCAAAAATAGTTACATTTTCAAAGAAAGTGATAAATTTTCAAATAAAATTGTGAATATTTAACTGGAATATTTGCTTTAGAAATCAGAAAGATGAATTTTTAAGTTAAATGATGAATATTTAATTAGAATAATTGAATTTTTGACCAAAAAGAAGAATTTTCAACCAAGAAGACTAATTACCACCAAAAAAGAAAAATTTTTAATTAAAAAAGATATTTTTTAACTAAAGATTATGGAATATTCGACTAGGATAATAGTTACATTTTCAACTGAAAAAATAATTCAACCGAAAACCACACAAGAAAAAACAAGTTTTTAATGAAACAGCTTATTTTTCAAGCAAAGAAATTAATTTTTAGTTAAAAGGACTAATCTTCAACAAAAAAAAAAAAAAATTGTGAAAAAATAGTTTAACTTTCAACCAAGTAATTTTATTCTCAACCTAAAAGATGAATTTTCAACTAAAATTATAAATATTTAAGTGGAATACTTGAATTTTTTATTCGAGAAGAATAATTTTTAAACAAGAAATCTTCAATAAAATTATGAATCTTCAACAAAAAAATGTATGTTTAAGAAAGTAGTTCAACTTTAAAAAAAATAGTTGAAATTTTCTGTCTAAAAGAGATGAATTGTTAAAGAAAAATTTAATAGTTGATACAATAACCAAAAAGATATTAATTTAATATGAAAAACAGTAGAATTCATTTTTAAAAAACGATTTTTCAACAAAATAGGTTATTTTACAACAAAATTGTTGAGTTTTTAGGGGGAAAAAAAAGAATTTTTACAAAACAGTTAAATTTTCAACCAGTAAATATGGATTTTTTTACAAAAAAGTTATCTGTCAACCGAACAGTTGAATTTTTTTCGAAAACAGGGGAATCTTCAACCGAAAAAGACCAATTTTCAACAAAATGAGTATATTTCTCACCAAAATGATTAATTTTCAAACATAATTATGTATTTTGAAACAAAAGGGTGATTTTCATTCAAGAAGATTAATTTTCTATCAAAAAAGACGAATTTTGAACAAAAATTTCAACAAAAAAGATTTAAATTTTAATTTGAAAACTAGCAATTTTATCTGAATTTCGATTTTTATCAGGATTCATAATAATTCAATTGATAGCCCCTTTTGTACATTTTACATATAAACTAATTATTATTTTATTGTTTTTCCCTCATTTTTCGGGCTCGGAAGTGTCAGATTTACTAAAAAAAATTGAATTTTTACATTTTTCACAAGTGTTTAAATAATACGATTAATTAATTAAATCATTTCGTTATTTCGGGCAAAAAGTGTAACCAAAAGTAACCTTTTCATAAAATAATATTCTTGTTAAAAAATAAAAATTCCCGACGAAATCTACTAAAATAACCCAAATTGGTTAAAAATTATAAATTTAATTTTTAATTAAATTAATTTTTAATTTAATTTAATTTTTTTTAAATAACCGATTTCCGATGAAAAACGCCAGCACACCTTATTTTTATTAAAATATTGTCAATATTCTTCATTCATTCAATTCATGATTTTTTGTTAACAATAACAATTTTAAGAGAAAAAAACTTTTTTCAAATCTTGTTTTTTGTTTAAAATAACCCATTTCCGATGAAAAATGTTAAAATAATCTGAAATTATTCCAAAATTGTAAAACTTCCTTGAAACCTATATCGATCTTTCCAGTAAAATCCTAAAATTGTAAAAAAAATTTAAATCTTTAGAATGAAATAACTTCTTGCCAAAACTACCAATTTCCAGTATAAAACGACAACATATCTAAAATGAAATTTCTTAAAAAGATGCGAATTTTTTTTTAATTTTAATTTTTAAAAATTATAAGAATAACCATTTCCGACGAAAAACCCTGAAATAATCCCAAAATGTTTTTGAAAAATCCTAAATCTTGTTCAAATTATAATGATTTTGTTCAAAAATACCAATAATTTCAAACGAAAAATATGAACATAATAGAAAATTGTTCAGAATTGCGAATCTTTTTCGAAATCTAATTATTCTTGTTCATAATGATTTTTTATCAGATATTTTGAAAATTTTAAACATTTCATTTAGCCATAATTTAATTACAGTCTCAATTTAAAAAGCAAAATTTTTTTTCTAACTCGCATAAGGTTTTTTATCATATTTCATATTAAATGGGATTATTATTTTTGATTTAATTTTCAAAATTTCAAATTTTCTTTTTTAAAAGTGATTGATGATTTAAAATTGCCCTAGAATCTTTCACATTTTTCGAAATCTTTTAAAATGTTAAATTTTTTCAAGCTTAATTTTTCAAAAGAAACAATTATTTCAAATTTTTCCCTGAATCTTAAGAAAATGTTTTTAAAATCTTTTCAGAATCTTTCAGATTTTTCTTTGACAATTTTGAAAATCTTTTGAAATGTTTACATATTTTTTTAATATTATCTAAAAATTAATTTTTGAAAATAAAAAATCATTTCAATTTTTCCTAGGAATCTAAAAAAAATTTGTTTAATTCAAACCCTTCCAAAATATTTAAAAACCTTTTTTTCGAAATTTACAATTTTCATTTTTGTAAATCTTTACAAGTTTTAATTATTTTCGAATCGTTTTAAAACGTCAAATATCTCTCAATCTCATACGAATTTTTTTCTAAAATTTGTTCATGATACAAAAAGCCAAAATTTTGCTTTGAAATCTCTCATATTCTTTTTAAAAAGTTGGAGAAAATAATTTTAAATGTTTTAAAATTTTTTCAATTTTCTCTTAAATAAAATTTATGAAAATAAAGAATCATTGAAAAGTTTTCCATGAACCTGAAGGACATTTTCTTTTTATCTTGAATCCTTTCAAAATTCTTAAAAAGCTTCTCAACTTTTTTTACGAAATTTTCAATAATCTAGGTTTTTTAAATTCCTAAATTGTGTGAATTGCTAATTATTTAATTTTTATTTAAAAGGTTAATTTTAATTTTTAAAGATGTCAAAACATCTCGAAAAAGAATCTGGAGGATTTTAAAATAACTATTTTAATTTTGCTGAATCGTAAACCATTTTAAGAAAACTGAATTATTTAAAAAGATGTTCAGAAGTTTTAGAAATTTTTTAAGAAGTTGAAAAAGGCTTTTTGATCATTTTTAAGGCTTCCACGAGAATCAACGAATAATCCTTAAAATTTCTTCGGACATTTCAAATTATTTTTTATATAAAAAATGAATTTTAAGAGAAAATTGAAAAAGATTTAAAAAAATTTTAAATGACTTCCTTCAACTTCGAAAAAGAATTTAAGGAATTTTAAACGAAAATTTTTCAATTTTGCTGGATTACGAAATTTATGAAAAAATTCGAGTAATTTTAAGAGAACTTCGAAAGATTTGGAACAATAAAAAATAGATAAAACTCGTACAGATTTAATGAATTAATAAAAGAAAAAATTTTCTTTCTCCAAAGGAAAAATTAAATTAATGTTTTATTTTTAAAAATTAATTTCAAGAAAATATTTCAACACATCTTAAAACATTTCAAAAGATTTCCACAATTATCAACGAAGAATACTAAAGCTTCTAAGGCAGTTTGTTCGATTTGGCAAAATAAAAGAAATTTCAGGAAAAATTCGAATATTTAAAAAAAAAAATTCAAAAAGTTTAGAAGTTCTGGTGAGATTAAAAAAAACTTTTCATAAGATTCATGTTTATGAAAGATTGAAAAATAATTCAAAACTTGCCAATTTTGTTTTAAATTTTGAACAACATTTTAAAAAAGATGGAAAAGAATTTTAAAAAGTTTCAAGACAAAAAAAAATTGTCTTAAATTGTCTGGAGAAATTTTTACTGACTTATTATTTCGAAAAATTAATTTTAATTCTCTCAAGAATCTTAGGAAAATTATATTTTTATACCATTTAGAACAAATTAAAAATACTTATTTCTTCAGAACTTAGAATATAATTTTAGCTAGAATTTGAGTGTTCAAAAACTTTGACTAAATAAATATTTGTTCGAAATTCTTATTTTGTATTAACAATTATTTTCACCTCCGAATAAATTTTGAATTAATTTATTTATTTAAAAAAAATTTATAAATATAATGAATAATGAATGAATTATTTAATTTTGAATTATTCTGAACGAATAAACTGTGGAAGAAAAGTTTTATCTAATTAATTTGTTTTGTAAAATTATTTTTAATAATAAACATACCCCATTTGGATCCCGTTAGTACTGGGCACGCTGCATGCCTAGTTAAGAAATCTCCATGTCCATTTGGTTTGAGATTATACCAAAATGCTGCGCTTCCCTTTTTAGGCCACAAAGAAAGGTTTATTCCAGTGAAAACTGTACCTCCTCCTTGCTCGACGTCACTCATCTAAAAATATATTTTTTTTAGAATTTTATAGAACAAATGAAATAAAAATTTTGTGCTTCAAAAATTCAATCGTTGGAAATTGATATTTATTTAAATGTATCCTTTTTTATCATTAACATCATTTGTACTCGGATCGTTGAAAATCCAGGGACGACTAAAAATCCCGAAAAATAAAATTCCCGATACTGCAAAATTCCCGAATAATAAAATATACTAATAATAAAATTGCCGAAAAATAAAAATCCCGTATTGGAAAATTCACGAATAATAAAATTCCCGAATATGAAAATTACAGAATTATAAAATCCCCGCATTGGAAAATTCCCGAATAATAAAATTCTCGGCAGAAAATTGGGACGACTGAAAAATCCCGAAAAATAAAATTCCCGACACTGCGAAATTTCCGAATTGGAAAATTCCCGAATAATAAAATTTACGAATAATAAAATTGCCGAAAACTGAAAATGCCGAATTAGAAAATTCCTGAATAACAAAATTGCCGAAAAATAAAGAATCCGAATTGGAAAATTCCCGAACAATAAAATTCCCCAAAAATTCTCAAATAATAAAATTCCCGAACATTTTATAATATGACCGAATTGGAAAATTCCCGAATAATAAAATTCCCGACAGAAAATTGCCTAATTATAAAATATCCAAATTGGAAAATTCCCGAATTTAAACAATTAAAACTGTTTTATAAATATATTATGTCAAATAAAAATACAATAATAAAATATTATTTTCAAGATTTATTTTTTATGTTTAAAATTTCAAAAATTATCATTCAAATGTAAAATAATATATTTCTCAGTGACCATTTTTTTTGATGAGATGTGCATAGTGTTCAAGAAAAATACAAGAAGCATTTGCAAAAATCAAACTTTCGTTCAAAAAAAAATAATAATAATAAATACTTTTCGAGTTTGTTTAAAAAATGTTAGTTTTATAAATATTTTGTTAAATAAAAATACAATGATAGAATATTATTTTGAAGATTTATTTATTTTTTTTTTATTTTAAACATAAAAAATAAATCTTCAAAATTATATTTTATTATTGTATTTTTATTTGACAAAATATATTTATAAAATAATTTTAATTGTTTAAATTCGAGAATTTTCCAATTCGGATATTTTATAATTCGGCAATTTTCTGTCGGGAATTTTATTATTCGGGAATTTCCCAATTCGGTAATATTATAAACTGTCGGGAATATTATTATTCGGGAATTTTCCAATTCGGTCGTATTATAAAACGTTCGGGAATTTTCCAATTTGGGAATTTTATTCTTCGGGAATTTTATTATTCGGGAATTTTCCAATTCGGTTTTTTTATTTTTCGGCAATTTTATTATTCGGGAATTTTCGAATTCGGGAATTTTGCATTGTCGGGAATTCTATTTTTCGGGATTTTTCAGTCGTCCCGAAATCCATGCAGAATGATATAAAAAAGTCCGAGAGAAAATAAAATTAGTTAAATACACAATTTTAATATGTTTAATATCGTTCTCATAGATATTTCTTTCCAAGATTTGTCAATTCATCCAGAATAAGTAAAGAAAAAAAATTTTGGAATCGGTTAATACCTTCTGTTCTCCAATTTACAATTTAAAATTAAAATTTTGAATTTACATGTTATTATTTTATATTCATGGAAACATTTTTTTTCGTGGGTCTTATAACGTTCCAAAATTGCAAAAAAGATACGAAATCCCAAAAATCCTAACTCACGACAAAATTTTTTTTCCGGAAAAGCAAAATAACAAAAAGTTTCTTTGGTTCAAGCTGAATAAATTTCAGGTTCAACATATTCAACTTTTTTTTTTAAATTTGTGCATATGTCTGAATAAAAAAAAAAACGTTTTTGCAAATTTTCAGAAAAAATTGTAACTGAGCAAAACATTTATTTTTAAATATCGCAATTTTAAGTTTTCAAAAAATAAGATAATTTTTTAACAAAATAGATGAATTGTTGAATTAGGAACATCAGTTTTAAATGAAAATCGAATAGTTACAGTTTCGTTTCAAAAAATTAATTTTCAATTGAAAAAACTGTATTTTCTCCCAAATTGTTGAATTTTGAAGCCTAAAAGAAGAATTTTCTAAAATGAAGTTGATTTTTCAATACGAAAATATGAATTTTCAATTGAAAAGTTAATTTTTAACGAAACATTGAAATTTTTAGTTAAAACCCCTAGTTTTTAACAAAGAAAAAAAAGTTTAACTAAAATGATGAATTTTTGACCAAAGTAGTTGAAAATACGACCAATTAGTTAAATTCTCTACAAAAAAGTTGAATCTTTCATCCGAAAACACGAATTTTCAACAAGAGTTGAGTTTTTAACGAAAAAAGATTTTTTGGTCAATAAAGAAAAAAATTGCATTCGAAATTTCGAATTTTAAAGCAAGAAGATTAATTTTCTACAAAAAAGGACGAATTTTCAAAAAATTAAATACATATTTAACCAAATAATTGAATTTTTTCAAAATAAAAAAGGTCAACTTTGAACCAAAAATGGAATTTCTACATTTTCATTTCAAGAAACTAATTTTCAAATGCAAAAAAAAAACAATTTTCTACCAAATTATTGAATTTTTGAGCCAAAAAAAGAAATTTCTACAAAACAGTTAAATTTTGAACTAAAAATATAAGCTTTCAATATAAAAAATAATTTTCAATCGAAAATTGCAATTTTCAGTTTAAAAAAACATGAATTTTTAACAAAGTAGTTTTATTTTCAACCAAAAAGACAGATTTTCAACAAAATAAATATATTTTCAACCAAATAGTTCAATTTTTTACTAATTTTCTGCCAAAAAATATAACTTTTGAACGAAATTCATGAACTTGCAACCAAATAGTTGAATTTCCGACTAAAAAAAGATATATTTTCGAACACAAATGGAATCGTTTAATTGTGAGAAAAAAAATCAACGAAAGAAAAAAAAATTTCAACGAAAAAAAAAGTTTCAAAAATAATTAAATTTTTAAGCGAAGATTTAAAAAAATTTGTATATTCATCATAAATAATTTATTTGCTTTAATTATTATTCAATAATGGGTACAATTTCAAATATCGTATATTTAAAGAGAAAAGGGGAAAAAGGGGAAGTTTTTTGAGAATAGGGGAAAAAGAGGAATTAAAAAAAAGGGGGAATCTAAGAAAAAAAGGGGAAGACTGTGCACCCTGTAACTTTCAATTTTGTTGTACTTTTTTCCAAGGAGGGGAAGTAAGGTGAGTGAAATTCAGAAGAATTCAAATGAATTAAAAATTAGTAGTGGAAAGTAAGGAAGGGGGAAAGGGAGAGGAAAGTGGATAAGGGAGGTGGAAGTAGGAGAAAGAGAGGGGAGGGAAAATAGGAGAGGGAAGTCATACATGGAGTAGAGCAGGGGGTTTAGGGAAGAAAGAGGATGTATAAGAAGGTTCAAGTGCTGGGATGGGGGTAGGGTAGGGGGTGAGTGAGGAAGTAGGTGAGAAATATGACAAGGGAAGGGTCATGAGAAGAAAATAGGGGAGCAGAAAGTAAATAATGGAACTGTGGCTAGGGACAGGAAACTGGAATAGGGGAGAAAAGTGATGAAGGATGTGTATATAAGAAATTCGAAGTGCTGGGAGGAGGTATGGTAGGGGTTAGTGAGGAAGTAGGAGAGTTATCTGAAGAAGGGAGATTGAAAGAGAATTATAGCAGGGTGAGGGGACGCAGAGGAAGAGAAAAAAGCAGATAAGGGACGTGTGAGGAGGGGCATGGGGGACGGGGAATAGGAGAGGGAAATCATACACTGAGCAGTTAAGAGGGCTCAGGGAGGGAAGGGGACGTAATAGGTGGAGAAGTATGGGAGGGAGCGAATTATGAAGTAGGGAGGAGATGTGACAAGGGAAGGGACAAGGGAGAGAAATAGCAGAGGAAGTAGATGATAGGAATGTAGCTCGTGACAGAGGAGGGAGCAGAGGAGGAGAATAGGAAAGGGATGTCATCAAGGGTGCATATATGGGTAAGAAAGATTAAGTTCTAGGAGGGGGTCAATGAGGAAGTAGGTGACAAATGTTACAAGGGAAGGGACATGAGAGAGAAGTAGAGGAGCAGAAAGTAAATAATGGATGTGTGGATAGGGGTAGGGAACGGGAATAGAGGAGGGAAGTTATAAAGGGTGTATATATAAGAAAATTGAAGGGCTGGTAGGAGGTATGGGAGGGGATCCGTGAAGAAGTAGAGGAGCAATTATAGAGAATTATAGAGAATTATAGCAGCATAGGGAACGTAGAGGAGGAAGAGGAGGATGAGGAGGAAGAGGAGGAAGGGGAGGAAGAGGAGGAAAGTAGATAAGGAACGTGTGGGGAGTGGCATGGGAGAGGACGGAAAATAAGAGAGGGAATTCATATATAGGGCAGTGAAGGAGGCTCACAGAAGAGGAGTACTAAGCGGAAGAGTAGGGGAGGTGGTCAATAATGAAGTAGCGAAGAGATGTAACAAGTGATGGGACAGGGGACGAAAATAGGACAAAGTAGATGATGGAAGTGTGGCTGTGGGCAGGGGAGAAGAATAGAGGAGGAAGTTACCAAGGGTGTGTATATAAGAAAGTTAAAGTGCAGGGAGTGGGTAGGGTAGGGGGTCAATGAAGAAGTAGGAGAAGGATGTGAGAAGGGAAAGAACATTTAAAGGAAACAGGGGAATACAAAGTAGATTATGAAAGTGTGGCTAGGGGAAGGGAAAAGGAATAGACTATTCATGTCATGAAGGTTGTGTATATAAGAAAGTTAAAGTGCTAGGAGATGGTAGGGTAGAAGGTCAGTGAGAAAGTTGGAGAGCGATATAAAGAGAGGGGATTGCAGAAGGATTATAGCGAGATAGGGAGACGTAGAGAAGTGGGAGAGGGAAGTACATAAGGGACGTTTAGGAAGGAGATAGGGTCGATAAGTAGAAGGACTTGACAAGGGAAAGTAGAAGAAGGATGTGACACGGAGGGGTAGTAGGAGAGAGATTTCTATCTGAATTAGAGGAAAAACTAGATGCTGGAAGTATATGTAGGAGTAGAGAAGGTAAAAACAGATGATGGAAGTATGGGTCTGTGCATGGGAGAAAAATAGTGAAGGAAAGTCATGAATGGGACGGCGGAGGGGCTTAAGAAGAGAAAAGAAAGTGATGGGCAACGAGAAGAGAATGTCAGTACGGAAGTATGGAACAGATGTGACAAGGGAAAGTAGGAGTGTAATCGGGATGTGAATAAGAAAAGGAAGTAGATGATTGAAGTGTGAATAGTACCAGAGGAATGAAGTCATAAAGATAGAGACGGAGAGGGCATAAATAGGAAACTGGAACTCTTCGGAGGGAAATTAAGGGAGGAAATTGAAAGAGAGGAGGAATAAGGAGAGTAGAATAAGTATCACTTACATAATAGAGAACCGTGGCGATGCGGTTTCCAGTACCGAGACTCTTGAAAGCGTTCGTTTCTTCTTTCTGAAAAGTTACGAAGGTAATTTACAATAATGAACTATTAGCTCAACTAAGGGTAGTTCATCGATCGAGCACTTACTCTCGCGAAATCAAAGTGTGGTTCGTAATGGCCTCCGATGCCGTAATTAACGACCTGAAGTTCCTCTGCGGTGTCGACAGTCAAACTCGTCATGTGTTCTACTCGACGGCTCACAGCTTTTACGTGTTTGTGTTCGTGCTCCTGCAGCCAGGCACTCTTACTAATTCTGTAGTGGGCAATTTCTAACTCACCGGTTTTATAGTTTTGGACTGTGGCTCTCTTGAACTGAAAACGAAAGAGTAGAATTATTTTTCGCGAAAATAAGAAAAAAAAAAAGGAAACTAGGGGAGACTGGTACAGACCGGATACGTAGGAAGGGTCCAAATACCCTATTTAGTTAAAAGTTAAATTATTTTGTTAGAAGTGAATTTATTTTATTAAAAAGTAATACATTTTTGTCATAAATTAAAATAATTGGTTGAAAGTAGAACTGCTTTGTTAAAAATTCATTTTTTTGGTTGAAGATCAGGACTGAAGCTTCAAAAAATAATAAAACAGTAACCATAATTCTCTCAAAAAAGTAACCGAAAAGTAACAATAATGTGGCAAGAAAGCAACACAAAAAAGAAAGATTTTTTACCAAAAAAAAGACGAAGTTTCCACCAAAATTATGAATCTTCAAAAAAATTTATCTGTCAACCAAATAGTTGAATTTTCTACCAAAACTGGGGAATCTTCAACCGAAAAAATAATAATTTTCAGCAAAATAAGTACTTTTCTAATCAAAAAGGTGATTTTTTTCAAATAAAATTATGTATTTTTAAACAAAAGGGTGATTTTCCATCAAGAAGATTAATTTTCTATCGAAAAAACAAATTTTCAACTGAAATTTCGAATTTTCAAGAGGAAAATAAAGGTTTAAAAAAAATTGGTCAACTTTTAACCGAATTTCAACCAAAGAAGATGAATTTTCATCGAAAAATATAATACACAGTTCGATATCTCGACATAAAAGATTTATATTTTTAATTTAAAACTGAAAATTTTAGCTAAATTGCAATTTTTATCAGGATTCATAATAATTCAATTGATACATTTAGACATTTTACATACGAACTAATAATTATTTTATTCTTATTCTCTAATTTTCCCGGTTTTAAGGTGCCAATTTTACAGAAAAATTTTAAATTTTAATATTTTTCACAAGTTTTTAAATAATATGATTAATTAATTAATTAATTTCGTTATTTCGGGCAAAAAATGTAACCAAAAGTAACCTTTTCATAAGAAAGTAATTTTTTAGTATCTCTTTGATTAAAAATTGAACTGTTTTTTTTTTTAAATTCTTCTTGGTTGAAAATAATTTTCTTAGATGAAAATTAAATTATTCCACTTTTGGTTGAAAATTGATCCTTTCTTAGTTTTAAATTCAGACATTTGGTTGAAAATTCATCATTTCTAGTTGAAAATTTAAGTACTTAATTGAAAATTAATATATTTTCAAGTAGAAGTAGAAGTCTCAATATTAATAATGAAAAATAAAAATTATAGTAAAATAAATAATATATAATATAATAATACAAAATAAATAACAAATAATAATAATAAAAAATAAATAAAATAAATAAAAATAAAGTCTAAATAATCTCTAAATAAATCATCTGCTTTTGTAGAAAATCATCCTTCTTTTTGAAGAATCAACTTTTTGGCTGAAAATTCGTAATTTTGCTAAAAATGGTTTTTCTTTGTTGATAAAAATTAATTTTTCTCACTGAAAAAGTAACTATTCCATTGAGAATATTGACCTTTTTTGGTTCAAAATCCATGTATTTGGTTGAAATTTGTCTTTTTTTTGTAGAAAACTAATAAGTCTTCATTCCAAATTCATACTTTTTAATTAAAAATGCAATTGCTTCATTAAAAATGAATCTGTTTTAGTTGAGGATTCAACTATTTTTTTTTAATTTATATTTTGTGGTGTATTTCAACTAATTTTTATTTTAAATTAAAATCTTTTGTTGGTGAAATATCAACTATTAAATCTTCATTGATAGACTATTTTTTTATTTTTTTAATCTACCATTATATTTTTGGTTTCGAATTAATCTTTTTTTAATAAAAATTCTACTTTTACCTTTAAAATTTAATTATTTTATTTAAAATGCAACTATTATGTTGAAAAGTGAAATTTTTTGGCTGTTGAACTATTTTGTTATAACTTTTTTGTTGAAAATTCAATTATTTTGTTGAAAATTGGTCTTTTTGGCTTGAAGATTCAACAATTTCGTAGAAAATTAAACAATTTGGTTGAATATTAACTTTTTATTGAAAATTGAACTACTATAGTAAAAAAATTTAATAATTGCTTAAAAATTAAACTATTTATTTGAAAATTTCACTGTTTAATTGCAAATTCGTTTATTTTTGTTGATATTTAATTTTTTTATCTAAAAATGTAGCTATTCTATTTATTATTATATATTGTTTGTGAAAAATTCCATATTATCGTTGAGAATTCAGCTACTTTGTTAAAAAAATCGTCTCTTTTTTCAATTAAAAAGGCTTAAAATACATTTTTTTCTGTTGCAAATCAGTTTTTTCAACTGAAAATTTAATAATTTCGTATTTATATGGAAATTAATCTCTTTTAGCTGAAATTTCAAGTACTTGTTTAATTTTTATGTATTTTGTTTATTTTAAAAGCCCTTATATTTAGATAATTTGTTTTTTAATCCAAAATTGTACAATTTACAAGAATTAACATTCAAAATTGAAAAAAAATAATTCGAAACCTTCAAAATTAAAAAACAAATATTTCAGGCATTCAAAAATATATAATTTAAAAAAAAAAAGCATTAAAAACCAAAAATCTGTAGAGCGTTCAATTTTTCAGTCTATAGAATAAGTATTCGTAGAATATCGAGAGTAAAAACAGCTTGAAATATTAACGAAATCAGTAGTATTAATATTTCATAATTTAAAGCTGAAGAATTCGTAATAGAAAAAATTGTTTATTTTATTTAAGACCTCAAAATTTGTCGCAATTTTAAATTTTTGAAAAAAGGATTGAGAAAGAAATTTTATGAATTAACCAACTATTTCGACTTTTAATTTAAAACTGTTCAATTTTGGTTTGGAATTAATAAACATAAAAAATTTTCATAATTTTAGTATTCAAAATTTCAAATTGTAGTCATAAATGCTTGAGTTCTTTCAGTTTGAGATATTTTCTAAGATTGTTTTGAACTATTAAAATATTGTGTCAAAAGTATCAATATCAAAATATCAAAAATATCAGAAACTTTAATCCTTTTTCGAAAATTCAACGATTTTAATTTTTTATTGTGGAATTGTTGATATTAATAAAAGTGAAATATTTCTAATTCGATGATTGAAATAACGGAAAATAAAAAATTTGAATTACTAAAAATTAAATGAAGGTTATGAAACGATAAAAATATAATACTTTTCAAAATCATGAAAAATGTCACAGTAAAACATAACAATAAAAAAGCTTGACACGTTTCAAAAGGTATTTAAATCTAAATAGAAATTTAATAAATTTTTAATAAATTTAATAAATTTTTAATAAATTTAATAAATTTTTAATAAATTTAATAAATTTTTAATAAATTTAATACATTTTTAATAAATTTAAATAACGCGGATGTATGATATCCATAAAAAAATAAAAAAATAAGAAACAGTTCAACAAACCCTGGGCTGTGCCAATCTTTTGATGGTCTCGATTTCCTCGTCATAAATTGCATCATGGTATATAACAATTCTTGGCTCCAGATAGGCTTCTTCCTCTTTGAAGGGTGCTAGTTTCAAGAATGGAATACCGCGATCAACGTATCGACATTTCAAATTTTTCAGGATACTCGGTGGCAGTGAAATTTCCCCACGACAGAGCATTTCGTATCTTTCCCTCTCAGTCATTTCTTTCAGAGTCTTGATTTTCTTCTCCGCCACGGTGAATGGCTGAAATTTCAATCAAAAGTTAGTAAAAAATCGAAAAAAATCACACACCACTGGTCCTTCCCCTTCAATCTCCCTACTCACACTCATATTATTCCCCTAACCCGCCCCTACAGTCCCTTTTCCTTACACACTACTTCCCTACTCTCCTGCTTCATTCATACTTCCCCTTCGAGCCCTTCCCTTCCTTTTTCTTCACTTTCTTTTCTTCACTTTCCCTCTCTAAAATTTTCTCACTTTCCTTTCACCCATCTAGTTATCCTTCCCTCTCCCTAATACTCCTCTTAGCATTTCCCTTACTCGCATTCTACCACCTGCTACCGCTTTTTACTACCTCCTCACTTCGCTACTCCACCTCCTACTCTCCTACACATCTGCCCATCGATATTTCTTCTCCTGTCACCTTACCTCCTCTTCCGATTCTTCGCGTTCCTTCCCGAGAGTTATCGAACATTTCCTTCCACGATCTACTTATGATTTCCTCTCCCTGATACTCCTCCCAATATTCTCCTTACTCACTCTCTACCATCTGCTACTCCTTTTTACTACCTCATCACTTCGCTACTCCACATTTCCATCTCTTGCAGACCTGCCCATCCATACTTCTCCTGTCTCTTCACTTGTTCTTCCCTTTCTTCGCGTTAGCTCCCGAGAGTTTTCAAACATTTCCTTCCACGATCTACTTATCCTTTCCTCTCCCTAATACACCTCGCAATATTCCTCTAACTCGCCCCCTATCAACTAGATCCCTTTTTTTGGAAAATTCCCTCAATTCGCTAATCCACCTTTCCCTCTCTTACACACCTGCCCATCCATACTTCTCCCGTCTCTTCACTTGTTCTTCCCTTTCTTCATGTTCCTTCCCGAGAATTTTCAAACTCTCCCTTCCACCATCTACTTACTCTTCTCTTTCCCTACTCACCCTATCATTCCTCACACGCCACCCTTCGCATAGTACCCCTTTTCAGTATCCCTCACTTCACTACTCCACCTCTCCCTCTCCTTCTTCCCCAACCTTGCATACTTTCCCTCACGTCCCCGCACTTTCTCTTACTTTTCTTCATGTTTTCTTCCGAGAATCTTTTACCTTTCCTTTCCAACATCTAGTTCCCGTTTCCTATCCCTGACCCTCTTCTAATTATTCCCTTACTCGTTCCCTTTCACCTAATACCCCTTTTCACTGCCCTCTCACTTCCCTACTCTCCCGCCATTCCATACTTCTCCTCCCGTCCCCTTATAACCTCACCCCTTAGAAGTAAGGAATCAAACTTAAGGAAATTAAATGTGCATTTAATATAATGCATAAGAGGATGTAGGGGAATGAGAGAAAATAAGGGGAGGGAAAGTAAGAGGGAAATAAGGGGATATGAAGTAAGGGAAGTGAAGGAAATTGAGGAGAAATAAGGGAAGGATAATTATAACAAGGGAGGGAAAATTAGGGACGGATAGTAGAGGAAATGATTGGAAATGATTGAGGGTCGTGAAGATAGTGAGAGGAAGAATAATTTTCGAAAGGGAGGGGTAGCCAATGGTGAAGTGAGGAAAGGTGAAGTAGGGGGTGAGAGGGCAAAGTAGCACCTGCTTTGTATAATTTTTCCATTTAAATTTAATCTGAATTAATAGAATTCAGTGAGCAAAAATAGAACAAATTTTGGTTGGAAGTTACTTTTTTTTGGGTTGAAAATTCGTTATTATATTATTATCGAAAATTCATCTTTTGTGGTCACAACTTTAATTATTTGGTTGCAAATTTAATTATTTTGTCAAAACTTCCATAATTTTCTTAAAAAGTCAGGATTTTTTATTAAATTGCACTAGCTTCATGAAAATTAAAAAAAATTCAAAAACTCAAATTTATCATCATGGATGCAATTTTTTGTTTACTGACTGAAAAACTTTCTTGGATGAAAATTCAATTCTCATTTTGAAAAATCGTCTATTTGTTTTGAAAATTCATCCTTTTTAGTACAAATGTAACAATTTTTTGATAAAAATGTAACTTTTTATTCAAAAATAATTATTTTTTTTGTTTATTTTAAAATCAAAATCTTACTTAGTTGAAATATTGACTATTACATTGCCCATTGAGAATTCATCTTTTATGGTAGAATATTTATTTGGTTGAACGAATTTGTATAGTGTCCACTTATTGTTAAATTTTCCACTAAAAAAGATGAATTTTTTTAAACTTTTTGATTAGAAATATTTTCATAAAAGATAATTTAATTAGCAGTTAAAATAATTGATTTTCACCTAAAATTATTAATCTCGAGCCAACAAATAATTTTTTAACCAAATAGTTAAATATTTAACCAAAATAATGACTTTTCAAACTATAATATTACTATTCTACCTAAAAAGTTGGATTTTCTGAAAAATTAATTATTTTTCAACCAAATAGTTAAATTTTCAACTGAAAAATATTACTTTTCAGACCAAGATTGAAAAATTAGAAATTCATCTTTTTGTTTGAAAATTAATTTATTTGCTTGTTGAAAATTAATCTTTCCTAGTTAAAAATTCGACATTTTTGGTAGAAAATTAATCTTCTTAGTTGAAAATTAATCTTTTTGGTTAAATATTCAACTATTAGGTGAAAAATTTATTTTTTTGATTGAAGATTCATCATTTTAGTTTAAAATTCATTTCTTGGCTTGAAAATCTAACTATTTGGTTGAAAATCAATGTATTTTGTTGAGGATTCGACTTTCTTGGTAGATAATTGTTTTTCCTAGTTGGAAATTTATCTCTTTAGTTGAAAATTCAACTAAAAATGTAACTTTTTGATTGAAAGTTCATTCCTTTTGTTGAATATTTGAATATTTTGTTGAATATTTGAATATTTTGTTGAAAATTAGTTGTTCTTTTTTCGTTGAAAATTAATTTTCGTGAACTCTTAACTGAAATTTTAGTTGTAAATTGATTTCTTTGGTTGAAAATTTAACTATTTTGTTGAAAAATCATAAATTTTGTTGAAGATTTTTCTTTTTTCGTAGATAATTATTTTACCGTTAAATTTCATAATTTGGTTTTAAATTCACCTCTTTGGTTGTAAATTCATGTTTTTATTTAAAAATTAATTTCTTTGGTTGGAAATTTGAAATATTAGTTCAAAAAATTTTTTTTGCTGAAAATAAAGATTCTTAATTGAAAATTTATATATTCTAATTTTCTTTTTAAATTGATCTTTTTTATTAAAAAAAATGTATTTTGTTGAAAATTCGTATTTTTTGGTAGAAAATTCATCATTATAGTTAAAAATTTAATTTTTCTAAAAGTTAGAATTAGTTCAAAATTTTTTTTTTAATGAAAATGAAATTTCCTAATCGAAAATTTATATATTATATTTTTATTTGAAAATTCATATTTTTTATCAACAAAAAACATGTATTTTGTTGAAAATTCGTATTTTTTGGTAGAAAATTCATCATTATAGTTAAAAATTTAATTTTTCTAAAAGTTAGAATTAGTTCAAAATTTTTTTTTTAATGAAAATGAAATTTCCTAATCGAAAATTTATATATTATATTTTTATTTAAAAATTCATATTTTTTATCAACGAAAAGCATGTATTTTGTTGAAAATTCGTATTTTTTCGGTAGAAAATTAATCATTTTAGTTGAAAATTTAACTATTTTGTTGAAAGCTCCTGTTTTTTTTAAATTAATTTTTTTAGCTATGATTTAACCATATTAAGTTACTACTTGCGGTCTCAAAAATCAGTATTTTTTAGTTTAAAAATTCAACTATTCTATTAAAAAATTATTTATCTTTTTAAAAATTTAAGTCTTTGGGTAAAATATTAATCTTCTTGTATAAAAAATAATTTTTTTGGTTCAAGATTCATCATTTTAATTGAAAATTCTTTTCCTTGGTTGAAAATTTATCTATTTTGTTGAAAATCCATTTTTCTTTCAAAATTAATTTTCCTATCTGTTAGTGTAACTATTGCAGGTTTCGTTTAAAAATTAATCTCTTTTGTTTAAAATTCGCCTTTTTGGTAAAAAATTAATTTTTTTAGCTTCAATTTTTATTTTGAGGAAATAAGCATCTTTTTTAGTGGAAAATTCAACTATTTGGTTGAAAATTGATGTATTTTGTTACAAATTCGTCATTATTTGTAGAAAATTAATCTTTTCAGTAGAACGCCAATCTTTTTGGATAAAAAATCAATTATGTGGTTAAAAATTAATTAATTCTGTGAAAACTGCAAAAAATGACTAGTAATTACATTTTTAAATCAAATAATTGCAAAAACAATAAAAACTTACTTGGTCTACTTGATTGACGTCATCTTGACCATCTTCGCCCCGTTTTTTTCTAACTTGACTAGATTTTTTCTCAATTTCTTCCTGATAATAAGCTCGATTTCCAAGAGCTCTTTGATGAGTTGGTACCAATTCCAAAAGTTCATTAGTCATACTAAGAGCACGAGCGACGTTTCCTGTAAAAAGAAATTTAAAAATAAAAAAGTTTTGAAAGTTAAAATAAAAATTAAATAAATACCCTAGGAAATAAACAATTAAAGATAAAATTAAATATTATTATTAACAAATAAATTCAATAAAAAAGGTTTAATTAACTTTTTAATCGGAAAGAATATAAATTACGTATGCATAGTGAATATGCGGCTAGAACGCAGAAGGCAGTGAGCTTGGTGTCGCTCCTCGTGATGACACCCGCATAAAAATATCATACAGGCCTCACAGTCCCTATGGGATAAAATATAGGGATCGAAGGGTACTTTTTGTCACACTTACTTTTTTCAGGCTCGAAGGGTACTTTTTTCACGCTCAAAGGGTTTAAAATTCAGGATAAATTCGCAAGATTTCAAAGCAATTCAAGTTAAATTCAAAAGAACCCAAATTAATTGAAAAACAAATTTAATACAAATAATTTATATTCATACTATATTTATTTATATTGACACCAAAAGAGACAAAATTTCAACAAAATATATGAATTTTCAACTAAAAAATATAAATTTTCAACAAAAAATATAACAGTTTAATTTTAAGTTAGAAAAATAAGTTTTTAACCAAATGAAATAAATTTGCAACGGAATGGTTACATTTTTAACTTAACAAATGAATTTTCAAGTAAAAAGATTAAATGTCCATAACAAAATACTTTGACGAAAAATTGATAGTCAAAAAATTAATTTCCGACCAAAAAAAGAATAATTTTGAACAAAATAAGTGAATTTTAAACAAAATATTTTAATGTATTTTCAAGACAAATTTTCTACAAAATATATGAATTTTCAACTAAAGAGGATGAATTTTTAACTAGAAGTTTAAATGTTTATCCAAAAAAAAATGTCGACAAAAAATGAAATAGTTGAATTTTTAGTTAAAAAAATTTATTTTCAATACAAAAAAAAACTAATTTTCTGCCAAAAAAGAATAATTTTTTACAAAATACATGGATTTTCAACTAAATATTTTGATTTTCAATTAAATTTTCAAATAAAAAAGATCATTAAAAAAATAGAATAATTGAATTTTCAGTCAGAGAAATAAGTTGAATTTTCTATCAAAAAGATTAAAAGTCTATAAAAAAACGACAATCAATTTAGTTACATTGTTAGTTAAAAAAAATTAATTTTCAATAACAACACTAATTTAAAAAAAAATTTCAATAAAGATCTAATTTCCTAGCAGAAAAGAATAATTTATAGCAAAATACATGAACTTTCAACAAAATATTTTAATTTTTAATGGAATTATCAATTTAATATTTGATTTTTCAACCAAAAAAAAATATAGTTAAATTTTCAGTTAAAAATTTATGTTTAAATAAAAAAAAAACTAACTAAACCAAAATTGAACCCAAAAGATTAATTTTTTGTGAAAAAATATTGAATTTGAATAAAATACATGAATTTTCAACTGCAGAAGATAAATTTTTAGCCAAACATAGAATAGTTAAATCTTCAGTTTAAAAAATAATTTTAAAAATGTTACAAAATCGTTAAAGATCTTTTAAAAAATTATCGCAATCTTGAAAAATGCCCTGAAATATTTCAAAAGAATTTAGGACCGATATAATAAATTCGAAGAAAAGTAGTTCAATTTTCAATCAAGTAGTTGGATTTTCAATTAGGAAGATTTTTAATTTCTACAAAAAAAGATAAATTTACTGAGAAAATATGAATTTTCAACCAAAACTGGAATAATTAAATTTTCGAGAAAAAAAAATAATTTTGATTCAAAGAAAAATCATTTTTGGCAGAATAGTTCAATTTTTAATAAAGAAAATGAGTTTTTAACAAAGTAGTTATAGGTTCAACCAAAAGGTTGAATTTTAAACCAAAAATGGTTAATTTTTAATGGAATAGTGGAATTTTCAATTTAAAAAATTAATTTTTACACAAAAATAAAGTCTTTTCAACAAAATAGTTCAATTTTCAGCCAATACGATGATTTTTTATTAAAGTTTTTTTAGATTCCACCCAAGTAATTGAATTTTTAATGAAGAGAATACATTTTCTAATAAAAAAGAGATGAATTTACATTAATAAAAAAACGAATTTTCAATAAAATAGTTAAATTTTTAATCTTTAACCAAATAGTTTAACTTTTAACCTACAAAGATGAATTCTTAACAAAAACTACGAATTTTCAACAAAGAAAATTAATTTTCTACCAAAAAATTAAAAATTTTCAACAAAATATACCAATTTTCTTACAAATAATAACATAGATTTTCAACCGAATAGTTGAATTTGCTACTCAAGACTATAAATTTCCATCCAAAAATGGAATAGTTGAATTTTCAGTTAAAAAAATTAATTTTCGTAGAAAAAAAGGATTTTCAACAAAATAGTTAAATCTTCAACCAATATAATAAATTCAAAAAAAAGTAGTTTCATTTTCAATCAAGTAGTTGAATTTTCATTTAGGAACATTTTTAATTTCTACAAAAAAAAAATAAATTAACTGAAAAATATGAATTTTCAACCAAAACTGGAATAATTAAATTTTTAGGGAAAAAAAATAATTTTGATGCAAAAAAAATAATTTTTGACAGAATAGTTCAATTTTCAACAAATAAAATGAGTTTTTAACATAGAAGTTTTAGTTTCAACCAAAAGGTTGAATTTTAAACCAAAAAAAGATTCTTTTTTAATGGAATAGTTGAATTTTCAATTTAAAAAATTGATTTTCATACACAAATAAAGTTTTGTCAACAAAATAGTTCAATTTTCAGCCAATACGATGATTTTTTATTAAAGTTTTTTTAGATTCTACCCAAGTAATAATTTTCAAGAACAAAAATTAATTTTCCACCAAAAAAAGACAAATTTTCAAAATACACCAATTTACATACAAATAATTTAATTTTTAACTAAAAATTATTAATTTCCAGTAGAAAATATTTGAAATAAATAGCTGAATTTTGAACCGAAGAGAGGTATTTTCAACTAAAATTATTAATTTTCTAATCAAAACGACAAATTTTCAACAAATAAAGATTTTTCAGCCAAGACAGGAAAAAATGTCAGAGAAATTGTTGAACATTCAATCCAAAAGAGAGAAATTTCAACGAAAAAGTTCATTTTTAATAAAAAAATTGCAGTTTTAATCAAAAGAGAGAGACAAATTTTTGACTTGAAAAAAATATTAAATTTCAGCAAAAAAATGGGAATGTTACATTTGTCGGTTAATAAATTAATTTTAAATTAAACAAAAAAATTTTCAGCAAAATATTTAAATTTTCAATCAAAGAGATCAACCCTCAAACAAATAAATTTTTAACAAATTAATTAAATTTAACTTTAATTTTAATTTAAAATTAAATAACTTTAAATTAAATTTCAAAATTAATTAATTTTAAACAAAGTGGTTCAAGTTTTACCTAAGTGATTGAATTTTCAATTTGAAAAATATCAATTTTAGCCAAAAATAGTTACTTTTTTAGTTTAAAAATTATTTTAAAAAACGGCATTTTTAAAATTTCGATCCCTTAAAAAAAAGCAGGAGCTTCAAATTTGTCTTTCTAAGGGTGGAAAATATTATTGGGGTGGTATAAAATTTTCGTAAGTCGGCCAGATCATGTTTCGCAGTTTTGAACACGGAAATTAATTTTTCAAAAGCGTGGCGCGACGTTATGAGAGAGCTGAAGCTCTTGAATGATTTAACCTGTAATTTATAATGCATTTTTAATACAGCTACGAACTAGACCCTTTTCAGCTTGCTTCGTTGAATCTCTTGTCGAGGGCAAAATATTCGCGGTACGTATAATAAGATCGAAAAATGTCGATTTTAAGAGGGTATACTCGAAAAGCTTTTTGAAATTAAGTCAAACAAGGTGGTTTTTCCATTAGGGTCTCGAAATAATAAGATTAAATATTATACGAATTTGTAATTTCCAATTATTGTCCAATTTTCAACTTAAAAGGATTACATTCTAAATTTTTGTAATTAAAAATATTTTCCTAAAAAATAATTAAATTATCAGTTAAAATAAGGAATTTTCATCAAAAATTATAAATCTTCAACCAAAAAGGAATCTTCAACCAAATAGTTGAATTTTCAACTGAAAAAGATTACTTTTTAGACCAAAAATAGATTATTTACATTTTCAGATGAAAAAATTAATTTTGAAGAACAGAAAAACAAATTTTCAATCAAATAGTTGAATTTTCCACCAAAAAATAAATTTTCATCTAAAAAGATGAATTTTGAATCAAGAAGATTACTATTCTACGTAAAAATTCGAATTTTCAAGAAAATATTAAAAATTTTAACCAAAGAAATAAATTATTAACCAAAATTATGAATTTTTGAACCAACTGGTGAAATTTTGAACTAAGAAGATTATTTTTTGTACCAAAAATAGAATAGTTACATCTCGAGATGAAAACATTAATTTTGAAAAAAAAGGATTTGTTAAACAAAATAGTTAAATTTTCTACCGAAAAATAAATTTTCAATTGAAATGATGAATGTTCAACAAAATAAATGATTTTTCAACCAATAGTAAAATTTTCAAGTGAAAAATAATCTTTTTCAACCCAAAAATGGAATAGACACATTTTCAGTTAAAACCACAAATCTTAAACGAAAAAAGTCAAATTTTCAACAAATTAGTTAAATTTTTAATCAAAGAAACGATTTTTCACCTAAAATTATTAATCCTCAAACAAAAAAATGAATTTTTAACCAAATAATTGAATTTTTGAACCAAATTGCGAAATTTTAAACTAAAAAGATTTTTTTTGTACAAAAAATAGAATTGTTACATTTTCAGATAATAACATTAATTTTGAATAAAAAAAAAACGAATTTGTTCAACAGAATAGTTAGATTTTCTACCAAAAATAAATTTTCTACTAAAATGATTAATAATTTATCCAGAATGAATTTTTAACCAAGAAGATTACTATTCTATCTAAAACGTCAAAATTTTCAACAAAATAAATGATTTTTCAACCAAATAGTAAAATTTTCAATTGAAAAAGAATAATTTTCAAACCAAAAATGGAAAAGTTACATTTTCAGTTGAAACCATAAATTTTAAACGAAAAAAGACAAATTTTCAAACAATTAGTTAAATTTTCTATCAAAAAAATTATTTTTCACCTAAAATTATTAATCCTTGACCAAAAAAAGATAATTTTCTAACTACATACTTAAATTCTGAACAAAATGATGAAATTTTAAACTAAAAAGATTTTTTTTCGTACAAAAAATAGAATAGTTACATTTTTAGATAATAACATTAATTTTGAACAAAGAAAAACGAAGTTTTTAGACAAAATAATTAAATTTTTAACAGAATAGTTCAATTTTCTACCTTAAAATAAATTTTCCACTAAAATGATGAATCTTCTACCCAAACAATGAATTTTCAACCAAGAAGATTTCTATCACAACTAAAACGTCGAAATTTTCAAAAAAATCAATGATTTTTCAAACAAATTGTTAAATTTTCAACTGAAAAAGAATAATTTTCAAACCAAAAATAGAATAGTTACATTTTTAATTAAAAACATAAATTTTAAACGAAAGAAGTCGAATTATCAACAAATTAGTTAAATTTTCAATCTATGAAATGATTTTTCACTTGAAATTATTAGTCCTCAAACAAAAAACATGAATTTTTAACCAAATAGTTGAATTTTTGAAATGGTGAAATTTTAGACCAAAAAGATATTTTTTGTACCAAAAATAGAATAGTTTTTTTTCAGATAAAAACATTTATTCGAACAAAAAAAAAACGAATTTGTTAAACAAGATAGTTAAATTTTCAACAGAATAGTTAAATCTTTCACCATAAAATAAATTTTCAACTAAAACGATGAATCTTCTACCCAACAATGTACTTTCAACCAAGTAGATTACTATTCTATCTAAAACGTCACAATTTTCAACAAAATAAATTATTTTTCAAACAAATTGTAAGATTTTCAACTGAAAAATAATAACTTTTAAACCAAAAATAGAATAGTTTTTCAGATAAACACATTGATTTGAAGAAAAACGAATTTGTTAAACAAAATAGTTGAATCTTCAACAGAATAGTTAACTTTTCTACAAAAAAAAAATAAATTTTCTACCAAAAAATAAATTTTCAACTAAAGTGATAAATCTTCTACCCAACAATGAATTTGCAACCAAATAGTACAATTTTCAACTGAAAAAGAATAATTTTCTAATCAAAATGGAATAGTTACATTTTCAGTTGAAACCATAAATTTTAATCGAAAAAAGAAGAATTTTCAACAAATTAGTTAAATTTTCAATCGAAGAAACGAATTTTCACCTAAAATTATTAATCTTCAGAAAAAAATGATTTTTTAAACCAAATAGTTGCATGTTTAAACGAAAAGATAAATTTCCAACTAAGCAGAGTAATTTTCTACAAAAAGACGAATTTATAACAAAATAGTTAAATTTTCAATCAAAGGAATGAATTTTCAAATAAAATTATGAATATTTAACCAAAAAATCAACTTTTAACCAAATGGTTGAATTTTTGACCAAAGTGTTGAATTTTCAACCTCCAAGATTACTATTCTACCTAAAAAGTTGAACTTTTAACAAAATAAATGTATTTTCAATCAAATAGTTGAATTTTCAACTGAAAAATCTTCCTTTTCAAACCAAAATGGTAATAGTTACATTTTCAGACAAACAATTTTTTTTCGAAAAAACAGTTGAATTTTTAACCCAAGAAATAAATTTTCTACTAAAATGACAAATCTTCAACCAAAAAATGAATTTCCAACCAAGAAGATTACTTTTCTACTTAAAAATTTTAATTTTAATAAAATAAATGATTGTTTAGCCAAATAAACCGAGCAAATTTTAACTGAAAAAGATTAATTTCCAGCAAAAAAAAATATTTTTCAACAAAATGGTCAAAATTTCAACCAAATAAATGTATTGTAAACGAAAAAAATTTTAGTTTTTAACCAGTGGCATTTTTAATGAAAAATATGACATTTCTACTAAAAAAGATGAATTTTGAAACCAAAGAGACGATTTTTTAGAAAAAATGTTAATGTCCTTCAAAGACATTTTTTTCAGTCAATAAAGAAAAAAAACACCAAACGAAATTTTTGATTTTCCGCCCAGAAATATGAATGTTCTACAAAATGTTAATTTTGAACCAAATAGCTAAAATTTTATCCCAAAAATTATGACTTTTCAACCCAAGTATTGAATTTTCAAAAAAAAAACAGTAAAATTTTCAACCAAATAATAGAATTTTTAATCACATTTTCACATTTAAGTGGAAAAAAAGAGAAATAGGGGAAAGATTTTGAAGCCTACGATGAATAAATATAAATTTTTATACTTTATGACCTGAAGAATAATTTTTTAAATAAATATTAAAGTTCCGTAATTTTATAAAAACTTAGTAAGATTTTTTGGTAGGAGGGGGGCCCCCCCCCCCCGAAAAAATGTAGAAAAAAATATCATTAGAAATCTCCAGGATACTTTTAGTTCTCTTGAATTACAATAATGAATTTAATTTTCATTTAATTCAACTTAATTTAAAGCCCCCACATATCTGAAGTTTGAAGATTTTTTTAGATTTATTTCAGTGAGTTTCGATTAAAATTTTAGCATCTTTGAACAAAAAAAATTAATTTTCATCCAAATTCTTGAATTTTCATCAAAAAACATAAAGTTCTAAACCAAAAATAAAATAGCTACGTTTTCAGTTTGAAACATTAGATGTGAAGTAGAAAGAATGAATTTTGAACAAAACAGATAAATTTTCAACCAAAGAAATAAATTGTTAACTTAAATGATGAATTTTTAACAACAACAAAAATTTATTTTCGACCAAAAAAACGAATTGTCAACCAATAAGATTTATATTCTACCTAAAAGACCAATTTTCATTTAAGAGGTAAAAAATAATTTTCAAAACAAAAAAAAATCAATTAAATTCTAGTGTTTTGAATTAAAAATAATTGAGATATTGAGGAGTTCAACTACATATTGTATTATTTCAAACATTTAAATGAAAATTTTTTTAATTCCAAGCATTCCTATTTTAAAATCGTCAAATGAAAAAAAAATTAACCGGAAATTATTCGACATTGAATAATTTAAATTCAAAAGCTAACTTTCATTCACATTTGAGCAGTTTATAAATATTTATAATTTTTGCAACAATATTAATACTCATCTCAGCACAACTATATAAATTTCTAAAATAATAGTTGGTTGAGTAATTAAAACAAAAAGAATAAAAGAAAAATTTATATATACATTCCTGGATAGTTGCTTTAGTGAGCTTGAGCATTAATTTTCGTCCTTATTTTGCTCATCGAATAAAAAATGTAATAAATTTGATAGAGACCTTGCATGTAGGTGGAGAATGCCAAGTACTCCAGGATATCTTGCTTGGAAGTAGTTGTCCTGTTCTGCTCTTCTTGGAGACGATCCATGGCCTCTTGCATCCAGAGAACGGTGTGATAATAGTCGCCATTATTGTAAGACTGTCTGCCAAGCTCGAAACAATCGCCAGCTGCAACAAAATAAATTTCTCAAATTCCACAGAAAATCCTCAAAATCGAGAGACAAGAAAAATCGTATCGTCTTCATTATATCTTTATAGATTTTTCTAATTTAAAAATATAAAGAAAATTTTTCAAATATTTTAAAAGGGACGAATTCAATGTTAAAATTCTGAAAGTTCTATAAGCTCCTGCAAGCGTATTTAACTCTAGAAGTTCTTTATATTCCATAAATTCTATAAGCACTGGGAGTTTTATCAACACTGGGAGTTTTATGAACACCGGTAATTTTATGAACACTGGGAGTTCTATGAGCTCTGGGAGTTCAAAAAGTGCCAGGATTTTTATGAGCAGAGGGAGTTCTATGAACTCTGGGAGTCCTAAAAACTTAGCGAGGTCTATAAACTTTGAGACGTGTAGAAAATCTAGAAGTTCCATGAACTCTGCGACTTCTATGAACTCAGGGAGGTCTAAAACACTGAGAATTTTATGAACTCTAGGAGTTCTATAAATATCAAGAATTCCATGAAATCTGGAAATTCAATGAACTCTGAGAATTCAATGAACTTTAAAAGTTCTATGAACTCTAGGAATTCTATAATATCTGAGAATTCTATAACTTCCGGAAGTTCTATGAAAAATGGGAGTTTTATGAACACTGGGATCCCTGTAAGATCCGGGAGTTCCATCAACTCCGGGAGTTCTATACAAACTCAAGAAGCTCTACAAATTCTCAGACTTCTATAAATTCTAGAAGTCCTATCATTTTCAGGAATTTAATAATCTACGAGAGTTCAATGAACCCCTAGAGCTCTATGAATACTGGAAGATTTATAAACTATGGGATTTCCATACATTGTGGAGGTTCTATAAGCTCTTAGAGTTCAATCATTTCTGGGAGTTCAATGGATTCTGCAAGTTTGTTCATTTATGAAAGTTCTATGAAATCCAGGAGTTCCATAAAGATTTAGATCTCTATGAATACTGCAAGTTTTATAAACTCTGGGAGTTTTATGAAGAAAAGGAGTTCTTAAACTCCGGAAGTTCTAATAACTCATTTAGGTTCATAAACTTCGGGATATCCATGAACTCTAGCAGTTCTATAAATTCCCAGAGTTCTATAAGCGCTTGGAGCTCTATGAACTCTTGTAGCTCTACGAAAACTATTAGTTTTCAAACTGCGGGAGTTATATAACCACCAGGAGTTCTATAAGCTTCTTCAGATCTATAAGTGGCTTCTGGTCTATAAACTCCGGGAGTTCTATAAGCTCTTGGAGCTCTATGAACTGTTGGGGCTCTACGAACACCGGTAGTTTTTTACACTACGGGAGTTTTATAATCTCCTGGAGTTCTATAAGCTTCTTGAGATATATGCATTTCTTCTGGTCTATAAACTGCAAGAGTTTTATGAACTCCTTTACATTTATAAACTCCAAAAGTTCTATGAACTCTAGCAGTTCTATGAATTCCAGAAATTTTAGAAATTTCAAGAGTTCTATAAGCTTTTCGAATTCTATGAACTGTTGGGGATCTACACACATTGGAAGTTTCTTGAACTGCGGGAGATTTATAAACTCCGGAGATTCTACAAACTCCTTCAGGTCTTGAAACTCCTTCTGGTCTATAAACTCCAGGAGTTCTATGAACTCTGATAGTCCTATACATTTCGGAGTTTCAATAATTTCCTGAAGTTTTATAAACTCCAGGAGTTCTATAAACTCTTAGAGCTCTATGAACTCAGGAAGTTCTTTATAGTCCTGAAGCTCCGAAAACATTGGGAGTTCCATAACTCTAGTAGTTCTATAAATTCCAGAAATTTTTTAAATTTAAAAAGTTCTATAAGCTCTTGGAGTTCTATGAACTATTGGGGTTCTAAAAGAACTGGAAGTTTCTTGAACTGCGAAAGTTTTATAAAAACCGGAAATTGTATAAACTCCTTCAGTCTTTGAACTTCTTCGTGTCTATAAACTCCGGGAGTTCTATGAACACTAAAAGTCCTATAAGCTCTAGGATTTCTATAAACTCCGGAAGTTCTATGAGCTCCTTGAGGTTTATAAATTTCGTGATTTCTAATAACTATAGCAGTTCTATAAATTCCAGAAATTTTATAAATTCCGAGAGTTCTATAAGCCCCTGGAGCTATATGAACTCTTGGAGCTCTACGAACACCAGTAGTTTTTGAACTGAGGGAGTTTTGTAATCTCCTGGAGTTCTATGAGCTCCTTAAGATTTATAAATTTCTTCTGGTCTACAAACTCCAGGAGTTCTGTGCAATCATTTAGATTAATAAACTTCGAGAGTTCTATGAACTCTAGTAGTTCGATAAATTCAAGAAATTTAATAAATTCCTAGAGTTCTATAAGCTTTTGGAGTTCTATGAACTGTTGGGGCTCTACGAACACTAAAGATTCTTGAACTGCGGAAGTTTTATAAAGTCCGGAAATTTTATAAACTCCGGAAATGTTATAAACTCCAGAAATTTTATAAACTCCTTCAGGTCTTTAAACTCCTTCAGGTCTATGAACTCCGAAAGTTCTAAGAACTCTTAGAGCTCTATGAACTCAGGAAGTTCTATATAGTCCTGAAGCTCTGAAAACATTGGGAGTTCTATAAACTTTAGGAGTTCTCTGAACACTAAAAGTCCTACAAGCTCCAGGATTTCTATAAACTCCGGGAGTTCTATGATCTCTTATAATTTTATGATCTCTTCGAGCATTATCTCTTGGAGTTTTTTAAACTCCTGCAGTAGTATAAACTCAGGAAGTCTGTAATTCCTAGATCGCTATCATCTCTGGAAGTTCTACGAACTCACGGAGCTATAAGAACACTGTAAGTTCTATGAACTTCGGGAGTTCTATGAACACTAAGAGTCCTATAAACTGCATATGTTCTATCATTTCTGAGAGTTCTGAAATTCCCGGGAGTTCTATGATCTCTTGGAGTTTTATAAACTCCAGGAGTTCTATAAATTTCTGCAGCTCTATGAACTCCTGCAGGTCTATAAACTCCGGGAGTTCTATGCACTCAGGAAATTCTATAAAGTCAGGGAATCCCAAGCAACTCTGGGAGTTTTATGAACTGGTGGTGTTTTATGAATTCTGGGAGTTCTATGAACTCAGAGAGTTCTATGAATTTACGGATTTTTTTATGGTATTTGTAATATTAGAAAATGGAAACCGTGGAGGCTTTCTTACTATTTATTGTTAATAATAAATAATTTGCTTCGAAATAAAAATAAAAAATATCCCAAGTAGTGTATTTTTAAAATCTAATGCGAGATGTGACGTTTGAAGAGGGTCCTGGCTCTGGGGACAAATTTCTTTTCGATCGACGCACACGGGACTTCATATCTCATGTCTACCTTTCATTTGAGCGAAACTTTACGGTGAACGTGCGGCAAGATAAAAGTTCTGTTTTCATCGCTGGAAAATTAATAGTGAGCTGAGGACGCGTGGGAAATCAGTCCCGATCAACCGTGGAAGACAATCTGTCGCCTGGATTTATAAGAATAAGTTTCTTTCAGAATTTCAATTGAAAGAACTCCATCCCTTGGTACAAAGTAATAAAGTTCAAAGAATTTTATTCTTCGCTCTTTTTCTCAAGAATTTATCTTTTTCAACCTCACATTGATGTCACGAAGGTAAAATCTTCATTAATAAACCATCTGTCTGCTTCGATAAAATTATTAAATCCGCAAGTTTCCAATAAAAATAGGATATCTCCTAATTTTAATTGAATGTGAGAATAAAAGCCTCCCGGGGTGGCGAATGGACTGGGAAATTGGGAAATGACCGGAAATTTTTTGAGGGCCGAAAAATCGGGCAGTGAGAGTAAATTTATTTTTTGCCGAGGATTTTACAAATTTTTGGGGGAAAAAATCTATACAATCACTTGAAAAATAGAAAATAAAATAAAATTTTGTTTTTTAATTTTTTTCTAAATTGGAAGAGGAACATTTTTCTATTTAAGATTTGTATCGTGTTGTAAGGGAGAAAAATGTGGTCTTTAAGTTTTTCTAAATTTTGTTTATTGTTTTCCTTAATTGAATAATATGGTGCAAATTTTTATTCACAATTTTTTTTTTGAACTGGAGGAGAGTAATTTTTTATTTTTCTTCAGATGAAATAGAGGACATTTCGATTTTTAATTGTTTATGAATTGGAAGGACATTTTTTGTTTATGAGATTTTTAATGAATTTTAATGAAAAAAATTCTGCTTATTAATTGTTTTTCTAAATTGGAAGAAGGAAATTTTCTCATTCTTAAGATTTTTAGAGTTGGAAGGGATGAGATTTTTTATTGGCCTGAAGGGGGAACTTTTTAATATAATTTTTTCCGAATTTTCGTTTTTTGAATTTTTCTGAATTGCAAGAACTTTTTTTTTATTTTTAACGTTTTTCTTGAGTTCGAAGGAAGGGAAATTTTGGTTTTCAATTTTTTTTTTGAACTGGAAGAGGAGAATTTTGTTATTTTTAATATTTTCAGTGCAGGAAAGGACGAAATTTTGGAAAATAATTTTTTTCTGAATTGGAAGAGGCCCTTTTGTCTTTTAGCATTTTTATTGGATTGAGGGGGGAATTCTTTATTTTCAATTTTTTCAAAATCTCGATTTTTAATTTTTTCTAAATTTTGAGAGGGACACTTTTGTTTATACGATTTTTATTGAGTTGCAAGAGAGGAAATTGTAGTTTTAATTTTTTTGAATTCGAAGAAAATTTTTTTATTTTTGAAATTTTTATCGAGTTGGAATGGCGGTAATTTTTTTTTACGTATTCATTGAGTTTGAAGGAACGAAATTTTGGTTTTCTTTTTTTATTTAACCGGAAGAGGGAATTTCAGAAAAACATTTTTAGAGTATGAAGGGACGAAATTTTGGATAATAATTTGTTTTTTATTTGGAAGAGGTCATTCTTTCTTTTTTAGCACTTTTATTTCATTGAAGGAGGAAGTCTTTATTTTTAATTTGTTTTCCAAATTTTCGATTTTTTATTTTTTCTGTATTGTAAGAAATACATATTTTGTTTATACGATTTTCATCGAATTGTAAGGAAGGAAAGTTTGATTCTAATTTTTTTCAATTGGAAGAACATTTTTTTATTTTTAAGATTTTTATCGAGTTGAAAGCGAGGTAATTTTTTATTTTCAACGTTTTTATTGAGGTGGAACGAAGCAAATATTGGTTTTCAATTTTCGCTGAATTGGAAGAGTGAAATTTTGTTATTTTTAAGACTGTTAGAGTTGGAAGGGAAAAAATGTTTTTTTTTTTCTAAATTGGGAATGGCTTTTTTTCTTTTTAGTATTTTTATTGAATCGAAGGCGGAAAGATTCTACTTTCAATTTTTTTTTCGAATTGAAAGAAGTTAATTTTATAATTTTAATATTTTTATCGAAATGGAATAGAGGAAATTTCGATTTTTAATTTTTTCTGATTTGGAACAGGTCATTTTTTTTAAACATTTTTCTTGAGTTGGAGGAGGATTTTTTATTTTCAATTTTTTTACCCCCAATTTGGGAGAAGGTAATTTTTTTAACACATTTTGTTGAGATAAAATCGTGGAAATTTTTATTTTTATTTATTTCCTGAATTGGAAGAACATTTTTTTATTTCCAAGATTTTTATCCAGGTCAAATTTTTTATTTCCAATGACGGTGAAAAATTTTAGCAAATCAGGAAAATCCAGGGAAATGTCTGGGATTTTTTTTCGTCGATTGAAACAGCCTCTGAAATACTGGAAAAGATTTTAAAGAAATGTTGTTCTAAATTTTGGTATTATTCGAATTTTGCAAAATTCAAAATGGCAGATCCAATATGTCGGACGAATTATGAAAAAATTAATGGATTTTCATGAAACGTGTTATCTGGGGTTT
>CAKNXH010085557.1:48129-60474 GCA_932178445.1 Andricus quercusramuli | reverse complement strand
CAAAATTCATCTTTTAGATTGGAAATAAAATTATTTGGTTGAAAGCTGAACTCTTTTGTTAAAAATTTTTTTTTTTTTTTTTGGTCGAAGATTTTTTAATTAAATCTTCATTTTTTTGGTTGAAAAATGAGCTGTTTGATCGAAAACTTGTTTTTGTTTGGATGTTTTTTGGTTGAAAATTATTTTTTTGTGTGTGAAAATGTAACTATTATTCCAGTTGAATATTCCATAATTTTAGTTAAAAATTCGCCTCGTTGGTTGAACATTTATTTTTTTACTAAAAATTTAATTATTCAATTTTTGGTTGAAAAATTATCTTTTTTAGTTAAAAATTCGTATTTTTTGGTAGAAATTAATCTTCTTGGTTGAAAATTAATTTTTTCAGTAAAAAATTCAATTATTCTACTCAGGGATTCTTTATCATTTCAGCTAAAAAAAACCATCTTTCTGGTTTAAAATTCAACTATTTCAGTTGAAGATTCTTTGCTTCAGTTGAAAACTCTCGTGTTTGGTTTAAAATTAATTTCTTTAGATAAAAATTTTACTATTCCATTTTCAGTTGAAAAATTATTATTTTTTGCTTCCAAATTCAACTATTTCGTAGAAATTTTGTTTCCTTTCATTAAAAAGTCAACTATTTTGTTAAAAATTAATGTATTTTGTTGAAAAATTGTATTTTTTGGTAGAAAATTAATCTTTTTATTTGAAATTTAGTACTCTTGTTCAAAAATTCATCTTTTTGGTTGAAAAATCAAGTGTTCCAGTTAAGTATTTATCGTTTCAGTTGAGAATTCATAGTTTTGGTTTAAAATTTTACTATTCTAATTGAACATTCATAATTTTATTTGAAAAATCGCGATATTTTTTTCAAATCTTATGCAAAAAAAATTGTTTTGGACAACTTGATTTTCAGAAAAAAATTATTATCCGATTTTAATTTTATTTTAAATAAAAGCTCATGAAATTTTGTATCGAACTGTCATGTTCAATTTTTAAATTGTTGTTCATTTTTTTGTTTACTTAGTAAGAAAAATTTAAAAAAAATTGACTCTTGAAGTAAGCCGTTTTAAAAAACAATGCTTTGATTAAATAAAAAATACTTAGAAAACTGAAAGCAACTATCCAAAAAAAAATTTCCAATAGCAATGCAAATGTTAAAAAATGTATTGAATTTGTTATAAACAAATAAGTGAATGAAAATGGTTTCGTGGGGATTGGCGGCGATTCGTCACTTGATTCGCACTATGTTTGAACAATTTATGGACAAAAAGAGTTTTTCAGTTGATTTAATGCAAGTTAATAAATAATTTTGTTATTTCAAAAACAATTTTTATAAACAAATATCCACATCAGGTATTTTTCATGGAATAAATTAAGTTTTTTCTATGAAATCGATCATATATTACTTGGAATTAAAATCTATGTATTATATTTGGTCATCAAATGAAAGTTAAAAATTGTTTAAACTACCTTAATTAACAAATGCACTATTTGGCTATTTTTAGAGGTACAAACTTGATTTTTTCGTTGTAATTTACTGTAAATAAATAACTTCCAAATTTTCAAGGACATTTTGATGACAGTAAACAATTTATTATTGTAAACAAAAACTGTTTAAGTTCATTTTTATCATTTTATGTATTTATAAATAAAATACCGTTTTTCCACGGAATTAACAGCCAATTATTTAGTAATTTGTTGCCAATTCGTCATTTTAGCCGAAAATTATTCTTCTTTGTTAAAAATTCATCCTTTTTGGTGAAAAAAGAGTCAACTGAAAATTCTACTATTCTCTTTTTGTTTAAAAATTGATTCGTTTGAAGTCAAACTATTCTGTAAAAGAAATACGTTTTTTCGTTGATGAAGATACATCGTTTTCCTTGAAAATTCTACCATTTGGTCGTAAATTAACTTTTTTGTTTAAAATTCACATGTTCGGGATGAAAATTCAACTATTTCGTAAAAAGTTCGTCTTTTTGGCCTTGAAATTGAACAATTTTGTACAAAATTTAACTGTTAGGTTGAAAATGAACTTTATTGTTGGAAATTAATTTTTTTATCTGAGAGTTTCACTTTTTGATGGACATTGGACAATTATCCTTTATAAGTGAAAAATGTAACTATCTGGTAACAAATGAATGTACTTTGATGAATATTCGTCTTTTTTAAGAGAAAATTAATATTTCTGATTGAAAATGTATATTTTTTATTAAATTCAACTGTTTTTGAATTAAAATCAAAACCATATGTTAAAAATTCATTTATTCATTCGAAGATGAGTGAAAATGAAAGAATGAATTTTTTATTAAGTAATTAAAATTTGTATTAAAATTACATTCTTAACCAAACTGTGGGATTTGCAGTTAGAAAACTTAATTTACAAAAAAAAATAAAAAAAATTCAACGGAATAGTTAAATTTTCAGTCGGAGAGATATCAAGAGTTTTCTCTAATTCTCTCTTGTCTATTGTATTGAATATTAAACCATTTTGTTAAAATATTTTGTTTTGTTTGAAAATTAATTTTTTAACTGAAAATTCTACAGTTTCGTTAAAAATGTATGTATTTTATTGTAATTTTTTTAAATTATTCTGTCTGATTTAAAATTCAATTATCTGGTTAAAATTTCAATTACTTTATAAAAAAATTCATCTTTCTAATTTGCAGCCCCATCTGGTTGTTTGAATATCAACTTTTTTATTAAAACTTCAACTGTTTTGTTGAAAATTCATCTTTTTGGGTTGAAAGTTTTATTATTTTTTTTAGAAAATTAATTTATTTGGTTTAAATGAATTTTTGTAGATTGAAAATTCAACTATTTTGATAAAGTTGTCTTTTTTGGTCTAAAATTTATTCATTTTTTGAAATGCTTATCTAGCTTCAAAGTTCAAATATTTGGTAAAAAATCTTTTTTGTTGAAATCGAAATATGTTTTGAAAGTATTTTGGGTAACCTAACTAAAGAAGTAGCCAAAGATTTTAAAAAATCGATGAAACACTCAGAAACAAGTTTTGTTGATTGAAAAAAAAAAAATTAATTTTAGATCGAAATGAAGTGTGTTTTATTATTAATAATTTTATTTATTAGTATTTAAAACTTGTTTGAAAAACAAATTTTGTCATTCGGACGGAAAAACTAAAAAATTCAAAAATTCTTCTACCAATCGTTTGGATGTCGCTTGGTCGCGTTTGGAAACTAACCAAAAATTTTCAAATTTTTGAAAATTTCTTAGATGTTCAAAATTTATGAAGTATTCAAAATTTCTAAAATTATAAAAGGTATCAAAATTTCTGAATTTTATGGAATGTTCAAATTTTCTGAAATTTCCCAAAATTTCTAAAATGTTAGAAATTTTAAACATATCAAAATTACTAATATTTCTTAATTGTATCAAACGTTCACAATTTATGAACTTATTCAAATTTCTAAAATGATCATAACTTCCAAAAATTTTTAGTCACCAAAATTTATATAATTTTTAAAATGTTTAAATTATGGAAATTTCTAAAAATGAAATTTCTAAAATTATCAAACTTCTCATTTTTTCAAAATAGTTTTTAATTGATTCAATTTTGTAATTTTCTAAGCTTTGAAAATTTCTAAAATTTATCTTAATTTCTAAAATTTGTTAATTTCTAAAATTTCTGAAATGTTAAAAATGTCTAAAATATATGAAATTTTCAACATTTCGAAATTTTTTTAAGGTTAAAAAATTTGTATTTATTGAAATTTCTAAAATTTATGAAATTCTGAAAATGTTCTGCATTTCGAAAATTATCGAAATTTCTCATTCATTTAAAATAATTTTTAATTTTTTCAATTTTGAAAGTTTCTAAACTTTGAAAATTTTGAAATGATCATAATTTCTGAAATATTCAGAAATTTGTGAATTACCAAAATTTCTTAAATTTCTGAAATTTTCAAAATGTCTAAAATATATGAAATTCTCAACATTTAAAAATTTGTTAAAATGTTAATAAAATTTTCAAATTATATAAATTTCTGAAAATTAAATTTTTAAAATTTGCTGCATTTCTCAAATTATAAAAATTTCTCATTTTTTCAAAATAGTGTTTAATTTCTTCAATTTTTTAAGTTTCTAAACTTTGAAAATTTCTAAAATTTATCATAATTTCTAAAAATTTTAAATTGTCAAAATTTCTCAAATTTCTAACATTTCCAAAATGTTCAAAATGTCTAAAATATATAAAATTTTCAACACTTCAAAATTTTTTTAAATTTCAATAAAAATTTTTAATTATTAAAATTTCTTACATTTTCTACATTTCTAAAATTATAATATTTCTCATTTTTCCAAAATAGTATTTATTTTCAAAAGTTTTTAAAGTTTCTAAACTCTGCAAATTTTAGAATTTTCAGAATTTTTTAAATTTCTTTAAAATTTACAAATTTTTAAAGTTCCGAGGTATTCAAAATTTTGTATTATTTATATTTACCATAGATTTTCAATATCTCAAATCTTTCTAAAATTTACTAAATTCTTATAAAAATATAAGTAATTTTTTCCTTTGGCTCAACACACTTTTTTTTTAATAATATGACACACATTAGATCTAAAGTATTGAAAATTTCTAAAATTATAAAAGTTATCAAAATTTCTAATACTTCTGAATTGTATCAAACGTTCAAAATTCCTAAACTTATTCAAATTTCTGGAATTTTTTAAATGTTTAAAATGTCTAAAATATATGAAATTTTCAACATTTCAAAAATTTTGTAAATGTTAATAACTTTTTTATATTATTGAAATTTCTAAATTTCTAAAATGCACTTCATTTTTAAAATTATCAAAATTTCATATTTTTTCAATTTTGAAAGTTTCTAAACTTTGAATATCATAAAATTATCATAATTTCTGAAATGTTCAGAAATTTTTAAATTACCAAAATTTCTGAAAATTCTAATTTGTTCAAAATGTCTAAGATATATATAAAAATTGTAACATCTGAATTTTTTGTAATGTTAATAAAATTTGTAGTTTATTGAAATTTCTAAAATTTATTAAAATTTTTCAAATGTATGAAAATTCTCTAATTTTCTTCATTTCTAAAATTATCCAAATTTCTCATTTTTTGGGGATGTAGGAGAAAGTAGAAGTGCGGAGCAGTAGAGGGGAGGAAAATAGAGCAGGGGAGGGGAAGCGAGTGAGAAGGAAAGTGATGGAAAGTGATAGGAAGTAGTGGATGGGGAAGGAGGAGGACGGTGGGGACGTAAGCGAGGGTGATAGGGAAGGGCTGAGGGTATTACAAAGGGATGATGGATAGGAGAAGTAGGGGAGAGGAGAAAGTGACTGAAAGGGAAAGTGGTGTCAAGTAGGGGCCTCAAGGAGTACGAAGGGAGTAGAGTAGGATAAGGAATTAGGAGAAAGTAGAAGTGCGGAGCAGTAGAGAGGGGGAAAATAGAGCAGGAGAGGGGAAGCAAGTGAGAGGGAAAGTGATGGTAAGTAGAGGATGGGGAAGGAGAAGGGAGGAGGGGACGTAACAGAGGGTGGTAGGGAAGGGCGGACGGTATTACAAGGGGATAATGGATAGGAAAAGTAGGGGAGAGTACGTAGTGAGTGAAAGGGAAAGTGATGTGAAGTAGTGGCTCAAAGAAATAGGAAGGGAGTAGAGTAGGATGGGGAATTAGGAGAAAGTAGAAGTGCGGACCAGTAGAGGGGAGGGTTGAGGAATGATAGGATAGGATTGGATCGGAGAGGAATGGACAGGATAAGATAGAAGAGAAGGGAGGCAAGGAGAGTTATAGAACGAGAGGATTGAATTCAACGACCTGATTAAGGTCTCAATAGACTACGTAACCCTTTTTTGTAATGAAACTAATAAAAAATTTTTTTGGAATCTCACGAAATGAGCTTTTCACCTTTGGCAAAATGGGAGGGTATTATAAGGGTGTCATGGATAGGAGAAGTAGGGGAGAGGAGGAAGTGGGTGAAAGGGAAAGTAATGGGAAGTAGTGGATGGGGAAGGAGGGGTTCTAAGGGTGGAGAAAACGTAAAAGAGGGTGAAAGGGAAGGGCGAAGGGGATAGTGGATAGGAGAAGTAGGGGAGAGGAGGAAGCGAGTGAAAAGGAAAGTGATGTGTGTTAGGGGCGTAAAGGAGTAGGAAGTAAGTAGAGTAGGATGGGGAATTAGGAGAAAGTAGAAGTGCGAAGGAGTAGAGGGAAGGGTTAAGGAATGATAGGATAGGATTGGATCGCATAGAAATGGACAGGATAGGATAGAAGAGAAGGGAGATAACTTTTTTTTGGAACCTCATGAAATGAGCTATTCCCCCTTGGAAAAATGGGATGGTATTGCAAGTGGATGATGGATAGGAGAAGTAGGGGAGAGGGGGAAGTGAGTGAAAGAGAAAGTGATGTGAAGTAGAGGAGTGAAGGAGTAAGAAGAAAGTAGACTAGGATGGGGAATTAGGAGAAAGTAGAAGTGCCAAGCAGTAGAGGGGAGTGTTGAGGAATGATAGGATAGGATTGGATCAAATAAAAATGGACAGGATAGGATAGAAGAGAAGGGAGGCAAGAGGAGTTATAGAATGAGAAGATTGATTTGAACGACCTAAATAACGTCTCAACAGACTACGTAATCCTTTTTTGTAAGCCTTTTTCATGTCCCTTTTGAAAATTCGAACTTTGCTTTTATTTTTAAGTCCGGAGTATAAAGGAAAGGTCAGAGATGGAAGGGTAGGTCGACCCAATTACGAGGATAGTGGCTGCTCGAGTTTGTATGTCTGCGTGCATTTTGATCAAAGAGTCGGGTCAGGTTGTATCATCCCAGCCTAACCCAGTGCGGATCGATGCAGGTGTGTAGGGTGTGGGCGTTTGGATGTGGGTGTGGCGGTTTCAGTATCATCGTACGCAGGGAAAATCCCTTCACTTATGTATTCCACTGATGAGAAAGGCTCACCCATACAGATCATACACCCCTAGCTTCCTTACCCTCCTTTCCCCGGGATAAAAGCGCTTGCAGTCTATTGATAGATCAACCCCTCCCACGATTATAAACTTTCCATTTATTTCTCAGGAGAAATGTTGCGACTCAGTTATTGCTAGTAAAATTAGGCACGGTGTCAGAGAACTTTATTTTCAAAATTTCCTTATTTTTTCTATTCTAATTTTTCATTTTCCTTGATCATTAATATTTGAAACTGATGCATTTTTACCAAACAAAAATGAAATCTTAAACCAAGAGCATTACTTTTTTTACCAAAAAAAGAAGAATTTTCATCTAAAAAAAAATAAATTAAAAAAAATTGTTGAATTTTCTGTTAAAAAAGATTCAAGTTGGCTATTGACGATCAAAATATGAAGTTTCGACCAAGAAATAAGTTTCTACGAAAAAAATTAAATTTTCAATCCCAAAACATGAATTTTTACAAAAAAGAATGATTTTTTTAACAAACTTGTTGAATTCTTCACCCAATAGTTGCATTTTATCCAAAAAAAGATTTAATTTCTCTCAAAACAGATGAATTTTTATTTAAGAAGAATTTTTTTTAAATAGTAGAATTTTCATCCAGAATAGATTCCAGTTGAGTGAAATATATAAAATTTTCAACATTTCAAATTTTTTTAAGTGTTATTAAAATCTTTTGATCATTGAAAATTCTATAATTCATGAAATTTATCAAATATTTGACATTTCTAAAATTATTAAAATTTCTTATTTTTCCCCAATAATTTTTTATTTTTTCAATTTTGAAGATTTCTAAACATTGAAAATTCTGAAATTATCATAATTTCTCAAATTTTCAGAAATGTTTTAATCATCCAAATCCCTATTTCTAAAATGTTTAAAATGTCTAAAATATATAAAATTTTCAACATTTCAACATTTGTTCGAACGTTAAAAAAAAATTTAATTATTTAAATTTCAAAAAAGAAATTTATAAAAATTGCTACATTTCTAAAATTATCAAAATTTCTCGACTTTTTTCAAAATAGCGTTTAATTTTTTCAATTTTTTCAGTTTCTAAACTTTGAAAATTTCTAAAATTTATCATAATTTCTAAAATTTTTAGATCACCAAAATTTCTGAAAAGTCCAAAATTTCTAAAATGTTAAAAATATCTAAAATATATACAATTTTCAACATTATAAAATTATCATAATTCCTCAAACGTTCAGAAATTTTTAAGTTACCCAAATTTCTAAAATTTCTAAAATATGTAAAATTTTCAACATTTTTAAATATGTCAATAACATTTTTAAATTATTTAAATTTCAAAAATGATATTTATAAAATTTGCTACATTTCTAAAATTATCTACATTTCTATTATTTTCAAAATATCTTATTTTTTCAAAATAATATTTAATTTTTTCAATTTTGAAGGATTCTAAACTTTGAAAATTCTACAATTATCATAATTTCTCAAACGTTCAGAAATTTTTAAATCAACAAAATTTCAAAAATGTGCAAAATGTCTAAGATATATAACATTTTCAACATTTGAAAAGTTTGAACAATATTAATAACTTTTTTAAATTCTTCGGATTTCTTTAAATGAAATTTCTAAAATTTGCTACATTTCTAAAATTATCGAAATTTTTCATTTTTTCAATTTTTAACAAAATACTTGAATTTTCTCTACAAACTTGAATTTACAAGCAAAAAATATGACTTCAGCAAAAAAATATTTGCCACGAAACTTATGCATTTTTACCAAAGAAAAATGAAATTTTAAACCCAGAACTTTTTTTTTTAATGATTTCTTGACAAAGTAATTCAACCAAATCTTTCAAACAAAATAGCCGAATACTCAAGCAAAGAATAATAATTTTCAACCAAAAAGTTGAATTTTCATAAAAAAGAAAAGAAAAGAAAAAAAATGGAAAATAATATAATAATAATAAAATGGACTTGAAAATGGAAATTTTTTATAGTAGTAATATTTTTTACTTTGCAACAGGGGATTTCCGTGAAGAATTTTGAAAAATTATACTAATTCTGATCTAGATTTAGAATTTAAAATTTGTTTCATTTGTTTCCTTAACATTAAAAATATCGACAATTTAAAAATCCATTATTATCCAACTTTTTGAATATTAATTTTTAAAAAAGTTTGAAACATCAACTAATAATTTTTCAATAAGTTTGAAATTAAAAAAAAAAATTGAACGATTATGAATTGAAAATGTTCTAAAACAAACTTTTAGATTAGGAGAAATTTTGAAAAAAAATAGTATTTCGAATAGAATGAAAAGAAATTGAACTTGCATTATTTCTAAATTTATAAAAAAAAAATTTAATGAAGCTCTCAATATTGAAAAACCAGAAATTTTTAAACATCAAAACGTTAAAATTTTCCGACTAGAATTTTAATTGAAAGTGTTCAAAATTGAATAATTAAAATTTTTTAACTTTTGAATTTAAATCATTTTCAATACGCAGCTATTAAAATGGGTAATTTTTTCTCAAATCAAAAAACCAATTCACCTTCACATTCTCGGTAAAAAATATTCATGTACAAACCTTTATAATTGAATGGTTCTAAAAAAAAATTCAAAATAAATCGAAATTTCAAATGGCAAACATTAAAAATGAAAAATGTCTACTATAAAACGTTCAAAATTAAATGATTCCGAACTCAAATATGATTTTAATTAATTAAATTAAATTAAATTTATATATTATTTATATATATTTATAAATTAATATTTAAATTTTAAATAAAAATATTTTTTGGTTGGAAATGAATCTTGATTAATAATTAGTCTTTTTGGCTTGAAACTCATTTTTTGGTTGAGAATTTAAATAATTTATGAAAATCCGTTTTTCTTTTCTTGAAAATTCATCTTTTCGATTTGAAAATTCAGATATGTGCTTGAAAATTTACTTTTTCTCAGAAAATACTCTTCTTGTCTATAAACTCATTTAATTCGATCAAAAATTTATTTCTTTTTTTAAAAATTTAACTGCTTTGTCAAGAATATTTTTTTTCTCTAAATTAATTTTTTAGTTAAAAAGTCGACTTTTTGGTAGAAAATTTATATTTTTTTTTTGAAAATTCATTATATCCGGTTGAGAATTTGAGTATTTTGTTCAAACCTCTTTTTTTTATCCAACTTATTTTATTAACTGAAAATTGAACTATTTTATTTTTTGTTACAAATTTATTTATTATTTTTATTTGAAAACTCATTTCTTTCGATGAAAATTTAACTTTTTTATTGAAAATTTGTTTATTTTGTTGTTAAAAATTAATTTTTGAACTGAAAAATGAAGTGTTTTATTTAAATTTCATATTTTTTGTTCAAAGTTGACTGTTTTTTATTTAATGTCAAAATATTCCAAATAATTTTCGGTTGGAATATCTAATATTTTTTTTTTTTTTTTAATTCATCTTTTTTAGTTCCAAGTTATACTAATTTGTTAAAAAGTAATTTTTCAAATTAGAGATTCATTACTGTAGTTGAAAAATCATCTCTATGGCTGAAAATTCCACTATTCCATTAAAAATTTCACTTTTTTTGTCTCAAAATTAATTTTTCACAGGAAAATTAACAATTCAATGTTTGGTTGAAAATGTTTTCTTTCTTATGTTAGTTGAAAATTCACTTTTTTGTAATGAATTGAACTATATTGTTGAAAATTCAATTTTTTATATGAAAATTTCACTATTCCATTTTTGGTTGAAAAGTTATTTTTTTAGTTAAAATTTTAACAATTTTGTTGAAAAAAAAAAATTGAACGAAAAATGGAAAATTTAAAGTTTCAAATAAAAAAATTAATTTTCAATAAAATACATAGTCCAGTTTTTAAAGAAAGAAATGAATTTACAACTAAAAAGATACATTTTTTACCAAAAAAGGAATCGTAAATCTTCAGTTAAAACAAATTAATTTTTAAAAGAAAAAAATCGAATTTTCAACTAAAAAAGATTAATTTAAGTAGAAAAATTTAACTGAAAATTTCAGTATATATACTTAGGTTTTTAGTTTCAAAAATTAATTTTGAACAAAAAAAAATCATTAAATAATTCAATGTACCAAAGAAATTAATTTTTTTTTACGAAAATAGATGGATTTCCAATAAAAGAAATTATTTTTCAACCAAAATAGATGAATTTTCAACGAAGAAAAGATAAATTTCAAAGCAAAGGAGACAAATTATTTCAAAAAAACAGAAAAGAAACGAATTTTAAATAAAATACATGGATTTTCATCCAAACGGTTTGTCAACTAAGAAAGATAACTTTTCAACAAAAAATAAAATATTTGGATTTTCATTTAAATAATTTTTAACAAAATAGTTCAATTATCATTATCAACAAAAACGAAATTAATTTTCACCCAAAAAGATGAATTTTCAAATTAAAAAAAATCCTTTTTTCAACTGCAGATTCTAGCATATACTTGAGTTACTAGTTTGCAAAATTAATTTATAATTGAAAGAACACATTTTCAAGAAAATAGTTCAATTTCCAGCCAAAGAAGTGAAATTTTAACTAAAATAGGTAATTTTTCAAACAAGAAGATTTTCCTAAAAAAAAAAAAGATGAATTTTGAACTGAAAAGGATACATTTTCAAGCAAAAGAAAGGAGAGTTTGAAAAAAAATCAATTTTTAATTAAACAAACAATATTTCGAACAAAAAGATACATTTTTAACAAAGAAGAAGAATTTTCAACGGAAATAGACGAATTTTTATTATATCACATGAATTTTCAACCAGACCGTTTATTTTTCAACTAAATCCTTAGCAACGAAAACAGAATTAATTTTTGAAACAAAAAGAATCTTCAAACAAGGGGAATAATTTTTTTTATTAAAAAATAAATTCCGGACACTATAAAATTTCCCAATTGGAAAATTCACAAATAATAAAGTTCCAAATTGGAAAATTTCCAAAAAACAACATTCCTGACAGTTATTAATATTACCGAATTTGAAAATTCCCGGATGATAAAATTCCTGACAGAAAATTGCCGAAATATAAAATACACTGAAAATGTTCCATTTGTTGTCAAAACTTTTTTTTTACAGAAATTCAATCTTTTTGGTTATCATTTTGAATTTTCTTGATATTTTATTATTATTAATTTTTATTTTTATTATTATCATTTTTATTATTAATTATTTATTAATATCATTTGATTATTATTTATAATATTATATAATAATAATATGTTGTCTGTCACTTTGACTTGTTTTATCATTTAAATTTAGCGCTCTTTTCAATATGAAGCGATAGATTTTCCCGCGAAATTCAAATAATGTAATTATTCTTAACAACGGTAGAAAATACGACTCTTAAATCCTAATTCAGGATTCGGCATGCAGACATCAATAACTATTTCTTAGCAATTTTACTTTAATTTTTTGACGTTAAA
>CAKNXH010085557.1:0-48029 GCA_932178445.1 Andricus quercusramuli | reverse complement strand
ATTTGTTTCTTTTTTTGTTGATAGAAAATTCATCATTGTGATTAAAAATTATTTATTTTTGCTGAAAACACGTTTCTTTCTACTTCAGATTTAATTTTTTATCTGAAGATTTTTGTTTTGTAAATTTTTGTTTGTAAATTTATATTTTTAGCTGAAAATTAATTAATTTTTCTGAAACCCCGTTTTTATTGTTTAAAATTTACTTTTCTAACTGAAAATTGAACTATTTTATTTTTGGCCTCTAAATTTATATTTTTTAGTTGAAAATTTATACATTTTATTGAAAATGTATCTTTATTCGTAGAAAATGCATATTTTGAGTTTGAAATTGAATTATTTTGTTGAGAATCATTTTTTGTATGGAAAAGAAACTATTTCCGTGAAAATTCGTTTTTTTTTTTTTTTTTTTCTTGTTGAACATTTATTTTTCTAACTTTTTAACTATTATAATTTTGGTTGATAATTCATATTTTTTAGGTAAGGATTCATGTACTTTATTGAAAATGAGTCTTTTTTTTGTAGAAAATTAATCATTTGTGTTGAAAATTCAACTATCTTCTGATGTTAAAAATTAAAATTTTCGGTTTAAAATTCCTTTACTTTATTGGAAATTCGAATTTTGTTTTTAAAATTTCAATAAAAATTTAACATTCTTGGTGACTAATTCATCTTTTTCGCTGGAAAATTTTTAAATTGATATTTTTTTGGTAGAAAATTCATCCTTTGGATTTAAAAAATTCAGTATGAGATCAAAATTTCATATTTTCTGTTGAAAATTCATCAATGTGATTAAAAATTAATTTCTTCGATTGAAAATTCGTTTCTGTTTAGTGGAAAATTATTATTAATACTATTACATTTTAGCTTGGAAATTTATATTTTCAGGTGAAAATTAATTAATTTTGCTGAAAAATCGTTTTTTTTTTTAAATTCAGTTTTCCATCTGCAAATAAAAATATTATATTTTTGGTTTGTAAATTTATCTTTTTTAGTTTAAAATTGAATTATTTTGCTGAGAATTCATTTTTTGGTTGAAAATTGATTGTCTTATCTGAAATTTGATACTTCTATTTTTGGTTAAAAAATAATTTTTTTGGATGAAAACAAAACTTCTTTGTTTAAAATTCGTTTATTTTGTTGAAAATTATGTTTCCTATTTAAAAATTAATTATTTTAACTAAAATTTATTTCGTACATGATTGGATCAAAATTTATCTCAAGTTGTAGATTCAAATATTTGGATTGAAATTCCTGTATTTTATTGAAAATTTGAATTTTGTGAGAGAATATTTATTCTTCTAGGTGACTAATTCATCTTTCCTGTTAAAAATTCCTTTAAAAAATAAAATATTTGGTTGAAAATTCATACACTTTGTTAAAAATTCACCCATTTTGGTAGAAAATTGATCTTTTTGATGAAAAATTAGCTTCTTCTGATTCAGAACAAATTTCTTAAGTGAAAATGTAACTGTTCCATTTTTTTTCAAAATTTATCTTTTTTGATAGAAAATTCTTCTTTGGTGAAAATTATACTATTGCGTTGAAAATTTACTTTAATTTTATTGAAAATTAATTTTTTCATTGAAAATTTAACTATTCTCTTTTTAGTTGAAAAATTATATGTCTTAGGTGAAAATTCCAATATTTTTTTAAAATCCGTTTTTTGTGGGATAATAAATCTCATTAGTTGAAACTTTATCTTTTTGGTGAAAAATTCATTTTTTTGGTTGAAAATTCAACTGTTTTGTTAAAATTTTTTTTTTTGTTTTGTTTAAAATTTATCTTTTTGGTTGAAAGTTCATGTACTTGGTTGAAAATTAAAATTGTTTAGTTGAAGATTCATCGCTTTGGTTGAAAATGTGTTTCTTTTCAGATGAAAATTAATTTTTTGAACTGAAGATGTAACTATTCCATTTTTGATTGAAAATTTATATTTTCAGTTAAAAATTAATTCATTTTGTTGAAAACTAGTTTTTTTTGGTTTCAAATTATGTTTTCTAACTGTGAATTGAACTATTCTATTTTTGGGTTTTAAATATATCTTTTTTAATTGACAATTTATATATTTTATTGAAACAGTACCTTTTTTGGTAGAAATTTCTATCAAAATTGAATTATTTTTTTGAAAATTTCATTTTTTTGTTGTTGAAAATTGATTGTTTTAACTGGAAACTTTTATTCTTCCATTTTTTGTTAAAAAGTATTTTTTCTTCATGAAGAAAAAACTATTTGATTGAACTTTCGTTTTTTGGGTGAGCATTTATTTGTCCAAAATTTTAACTATTCTAATTTTGGTAGAAAATTGGTAGAATAATATGTTTTCTATCACTTTGACTTGTTTTATCATTTAAATTTAGCGCCCTTTTCAATATGAAGCGATAGATTTTCCCGCGAAATTCAAATAATGTAATTATTATTTACAACCGTAGAAAATACGATTTTTAAATCCTCATTCAGAATTCGGCATGCAGACATCCAGTCAGCTGACATCACAACCTATTTTTGTCAAAAATGAATTTCTTTGGTTGAAAATTTAACTTCTATGCTAAAAATATTTTTTTTGTTTGAAAATTAATTTTTTAGTTGGAAATTGTACTTTTTGGTAGAAAATTGAACATCTTCTTTGAAAATTCAACTTTTTGATTGAAAATTTATCATTTTTGGTCGAGAAAATTTTGAGAAAAATTTAATTCATCACAAAATTCATTTGAGAAAAAATTTGTTTAAACCTCCTTTTTTTGTTCAAAATTATTTTTAAAACTGAAAATCGAACTATTTCATTTTTTGTTACAAATTTATTTATTTTTTTCAGTGGAAAATTTATTTATTTAGATGAAAATTTAACTATTGTATTGAAAATTTTTTTCGGTTGGAATATCAAATATTCAATTTTTTGTCGAAAATTCACCTTTTTTGGTTCCAAGTTATAATAATTTGTTAAAAAGTAATTTTCTTGATTAAAGATCAATTACTTTAGTTGAAAATTCATCTCTATGGCTGAAAATTAGACTATTGCATTTAAAATTTCGTTTTTTCAGTTGAAAATTAATTTTTCACAGAAAATTTAACAATTCAATTTTTGATTTTAAATGGATTCTTTCGTAATTGAAAATTCACTTTTTTGTAGCGTAATTGTTGCAATTTTAATTTTTCCATCTAACAATTTCATTATTCCATTTTTAGTTGAAAAGTTATTTTTTTAGTTAAAAGTTTATCAATTTTGTTGAAAGCAAATATTTAACAAATAATGAAAAAAATGAACTTTCAAATAAAAAAACTAATTTTCAATCAAATAAATAATCAAATTTTCTACAAAAAAATGAATCTACAACTTAGAAGATTTTTACCAAAAATAGAATCGTTAAATTTTCAGTTAAGAAAAATTAATTTTCAACTGAACAAAATCGAATTTTAAACTTAAAAAGATAAATTTAAGAAAAATGGAAGCTAAAAAAATTAAAAATTTATTATTCAGTTAAGAAAAGTATTTTTAAAAAATTTCAGCAAATTTAGTAATTTTTCAACCATTTTTAAACGCTGTGAACCAAAAAAAAGGACTTTCAACAAAATGATTAAATGTTCAACAAATGCGAAAAGTTACTTTTCAACCGAAAAGATAAATTCTCAAACAAGAAGAAGAATTTTCTAAGTTAAAAAAAAATTTTTCAAATTAAAATTTCAGTGTATATACTTAGGTTTTTTGTTTGAAAAATTTATTTTGAACAAAAAAAAATTCATTAAATAGTTTAATTTTCTACCAAAGAAATTAATTTTTCACTAAAATAGATGGATTTTCAAACAAAGAAATTAATTTTTAACTAAAACATGAATTTTTAACTGAAAAATATCAATTTTGAAGCAAAAGAAAAACAAACCAAAATAGTTTAATTATCATTATAAAAAAAAATTAATTTCCACCCAAAAAGATGTATTTTCAACTAAAAAAAAATACATTTTTTAATTGAAGATTTGAGAATATTTTGCTCAAGTTTCCAGTTTAAAAAATTAATTTTTAATAAAAATTTTTTTCATGTATATGTAGAACGTTCGTTTTTCTTTAGGTGAAAATTCTTGTACTTTGTTGAAAATCAGTGTTTTCTGGTAGAAAATTAATCTTTTGAATTGAAAATTCAACTATTTTTGGTTGAAATATGTTTTCTATCACTTGGACTTGTTTTATCATTTAAATTTAGCGCCCTTTTCAATTTGAAGCGATAGATTTTCCCGCGAAATTTAAATAGTGTAATTATTATTAACAACGGTAGAAAATACGATTTTTAAATCCCATTTCAGAATTCGGTATTCAGACATCCAGCCAGCTGACGTCACAACCTATTTTGGTCAAAAATTCATTTCTTTGGTTGAAAATTTAACTTCTTTGCTAAAAATATTTTTTTGTTTAAAAAATAATTTTTTAGTTGGAAATTGGACATTTTGGTAGAAAATTAATCTTATTATTTGAAAATTCATCTATTTGATTGAAAATTTATTATTTTTGTTTGAGAATTTGAGTATTTTGTTTGAACCTACTTTTTTAAGTGGAGAATTTATTTATTTCAATGAAAATTTAACTATTTCATTGAAAATTTGTTTATTTTGTTGTTAAAAATTAATTTTTGAACTTAAAAAAAAACTATTTCATTCAAATGGCGTCTTTTTTGTTTGAATTGAACTGTTTTTTATATAATGTCAAAGTACTTAAAATCATTTTTGGTTGGAATATCAAATATTTCATTTTTTGTTTCAAAATTCACCTTCTTTGGTTCCAAGTTATACTAATTTGTTAAAAAGTAATTTTCTTGATTAAAGACTTTAGTTGAAAATTCATCTCTATGGCTGAAAATTAGACTATTGCATGCAAAATTTCGTTTTTTTTTTTAGGTTGAAAATTAATTTTTCACAGAAAATTGAACAATTTAATTTTTAATTGAAAATGGATTCTTTCTTAATTGAAAATTCACATTTTTGTAGCGTAATTGTTGGAATTTTAATTTTTTTATTTGACAACTTTTTTTTAGTTCAACTCCATTTTTAGTTCAAAAGTTATTTTTTGGTTACAAATTTAACAGTTTTGTTGAAAGAAAATTTTGAAAAAAAATGGAAAAGTTAAACTTTCAAATAAAAAAACTAATTTCCAATAAAATACATAGTCCAATTTTCGACAAAAAAAAAAGAAATTACAACTTAAAAGATTCTTTTCGCCAAAAATAGAATCAATAAATTTTCAGTTAATGCAAATTAATTTTCAGCTGAACAAAATCGAATTTTCGAATAAAAAAGATAAATTCAAGAAAAATGAAAGCTAAGAAAATTTAAAATTTATTATTCAGTTAAGAAAAATACTTTTAAACAAATGTCAACAAAGTCAGTAATTTTTCAATCATTTTTGAACCCTGTGAACCAAAAAAAGGAGTTTCAATAAAATTATTGAATTATCAACAAATGCGAAAAATTAATTTTCAACCGAAAAGATAAATTTTTGAACAAAAAAAATTTTCATTAAATAGTTGAATTTTCTATAAAAGAAATTAATTTTTCACAAAAATTTTCAATTTTCAACCAAAGAAATTAATTTCTAACCAAATCATGTGAATTTTTATCTGTCAAACATCAATTTTCAAGCAATAGAAAAACAAACCAAAATAGTTCAATTATCATTATAAAAAAAAAATAATTTCCACTCAAAAAGATGTATTTTCAACTGAAAAAAAAATTCATTTTTTAATTGAAGATTTGAGAATATTTTGCTCAAGTTTCCAGTTTAAAAAATTAATTTTTAATAAAAAAGAGGCACATTTCCAATAAAATAGTTCAATTTTCAACCAAAGACGTAAATTTTTAACCAAAGACGTAAATTTTTAACCAAATAGATCAATTTTCAAAGAAGAAGAATTCCTTACCTTGCCGAATCATAAAATATCTGAACTCGAAAATAATCGAATTTGAACAATTTAAAAAAAATATAAAGAATATTCATTTATTAAAAATTTCATTAAATAAATTAAACCTAAAATAACATATATATACATATATATTTTTTGTATGAACATTTTCATTCAATTATTGTTATTTGAAATTCAAACATTAATATAAAATTATTTTAAATTTCAACCCAAAGTCGAGTATTAAAATTTTCATTTAGTTAATTTTTACTACAATAGTGTAATTATCCTTATCAACGAAGAAAAATTAATTTTTGAACCAAATAGATGAATTTTTGAACTAGAAGAATAATTTTTTAATTAAAAAGAATAATTTTCAACTAAAAAAAAACATTTTTTACTGAAAATCCTAGCATATACTTAAGTTACTAGTTTAAAAAATTAATTCATAATTGAAAAAATACCAAAATAGATAAATTTTCAAACAAGAAGAATTTCCTACCAAAAAAAGATGAATTTTCAGCTGAAAAATATTTTTCAAACAAAAGAAAGACGAGTTTAAAAAAAAATAGTTGAACTTTTAAGTAAAGAAATAATAAAATCGTATATTTAAATTTTTATTCAATTAATTTTCACTGAAATATTTTTACTATCCTTATCAACAAAAACAAAATTAATTTTTGAAACAAAAAGGTGAATTTTCAAACAAGAATAATCATTTTTTATTCAAGAGCAAATTCCCGACACTATAAAATTCCCAAATTGGAAAATTCACAAATAAGGAGATTCCAAATTGGAAATTTTCTTAATCATAAAATTCCGGACAGTTTATAACATTACCGATTTTAACTGAATTCAAGAAAACTTTTTTTTTGTAAATTTAAAGAAAATTCTAAATTGATTTTTTTTTAAATTTCGCATTGTTTTTCACTAGCAAAAAGTGTCAATAAAAAAATTATCCATTAATTACGAACTAATAGAAATTTTTTTTTTGAATTTGAAAATCCAAAGAACGAACAGAAGATCGAAGATCCAATCGAAAAAAGGTTTTTTAGATGAAAATTTGGCATGAGTGGGCAGCTTTTTGGGGTGTTAAAATTCAATCACAATAAAAATTTGGAAAACGAACCTGCATTGATTTTTTTACATTTTTTAAAATGCCAAAGGGATTTAAATTAAAGGAATTACTACTTACATACAAAAAAATAAAACAAGTTATTTTGTTAATTCGAAAACTTTTATTCTTTAGATATTTATATATACATAATAATATGCTAGGATGTAACGATCCTTACGAGCGACCTTAAGTATTTATAAACAATATACCCTAATTCATACGCGCCCTTAACTCTAAAAATTAATTATTATAAAATTGCTCTTAAAAAAAGTAAAATTCGCAAAAACATTTCTGAAAAAATTGTATAAAATTCAAAATTTCAGAGAGCTTCTATAATCTAAAACTATATTATTGTTCACAAAATTGTGAATACATGCTTTGGATTTTTATTCAGTGAAAGATCTCAATTAAAAAGTAGAGATGCACAATATTTACAATTTTCCTGATTTCAACTCTCAGCAGAATTTTTTTATTCAGTTTTTTATGAAAATTGTTAGCACACATTTAACATTCGAGTTAATTTAATTAAATGTCATGGGGTTTGCTAAGAGGGAAAATTAGCTTGGTAACAATTATTATTCATGCAACGGTAAAAAATCGTAAATAACTTTCATTTCGTTGATTTTTGCACAATCTGAAAATTACTTCTCCGCTCAAAAAAACCATTTCTCGCTCCCGCATTCATTCCTTTATAATCTACAATTTTTTATTAACTATTTGCTCCTTGATAGAAAGAGAATCTGCAAAGAAACTGAATTTTTAATTTGGAAAAATTAAAATGGACAGTGTACAAATGATCTTTACTCAAATTTTTTTACAGGTTTTTCGATTCTCGTTTTATCAATGTACCGTAAGTCTTCGTTAGGTAAGTATACGTTAGAGAGATTCATTTTATGAGGCGAAAAAAATTATTTTCAAAACTGAATTTCTAGTTACAAAATTTTTTTAAAATCGGAAATTTATTAAATTTAAAAAATATGTATAACTCAAATAGTTCTTTTTTTATTGATTTTTTTAATGTCTTAAAATGCGTGCCCATATACAATTAAATCCTTTTTCATTGCCGTAATTGTATATAATTTTATGAAAATTTTTAACTTATTTTTAAACTTATTTTTAAGAAATATATTTTATTCTACTTTATTAAAAGATGTTACTTATTAAAAAAAAACTTGAAACAACTAAGAAGAAATTATTTTCACTAAAAGTGAGTTGAAAAAATTCAACAAATTATTTACAATGTTCCTAATACAAAAGGAAATAATTGTATATACATAGAAATTTAATAAATGTATTTTCAAGGCATTGAGAACATAAAATAAAAAAAAAATCTCAGAGGGATCCTCTAAATCATATCCGATTTTCGATTTTTTTAAATTTTTTAAATAATTTTCAAAGAAAATAATTTATTTTACTCGCTTCAGTTTTTTTTAAAAGAATTTTACATGCGATGTGCCAATTACAAAATACAGTTAGTAAATTAAAAAATTTCCTTCTGATAAAAAAGATGAAAAAACTTGAAAAAAATTATTATTTTCCAGAAAAATGTTTGAAGTTGCTTATAGAAAAACGGGACGACTAAAAAATCCCAAAAAATAAAATTCCTGCAATTATGAAATTCCCAAATTGGAAAATCTCCGAATAATAAAATTGCCAAAAGTTTATAATGTTACTGAATTTGAAAATTCCCGGACAGGAAATTTCCGAATTATAAAATATTAATTTGTATGAAGAATATTTATTTATTAAAAACACAATAATCAAATATTTTTGTCGAAAAAAATTATTTTTAGTGTTGAACGTTTCTAAAAGGATTGTTTAAATTGAAAATAACACATATATACATATATTTATACATATATAAATTTTTGGATAGAAATTTTTTTCAATTATTTTTATTTTAAATTCAAACAATAATTTTAGAAACTTGAAAAAAAATAATTTCATTAAATAGTTGAATTTTCGACCAAAGAAATTAATTTTTAACCAAAAAAAGATGAATTTTGAATTGAAAAAGATAAATTTTCAAGCAAAAGAAAAACGAATTTTCAAAAAAGAAGAAACGAAGTTTAAATAAAATAAATGAATTTTCAACCAAACGGCTTGTCAACTAAAAAAAATAATTTTTCAGTCAAAAATCAAATATTTAGATTTTTATTGAATTAATTTTCACCAAAATATTTCAATTATCATTATCAATAAAAACGAAATCAATTTCCAACCAAAAAGATGAATTTTCAACTAAAAAAAAATACATTTTTTAACTGACGATTTTAGCTATTATTAGATATTAGATTTTAGATTTTAATTTTGTTTCTAGTTTAAAAAAATTAATTTTCAATAAAAAGAAACACATTTCCATTTAAACATTAAAAATAATTTTTTATAGAAATATTCGATTATTGTATTTTAGTAAATAATACTTAATAAAGCAAAATTTTATTTTCAAATTCGGGAATTTTCTAGTTCGGCTATTTTGAAATTCGGCAATTTTCTTTTGGGAATTTTTAAATTTGTTAATATTAAAAACTTCGTTTGAATTTACTTAATCGAAAATTTTCCAATCCCGGAATTGTATTATTCGTGAAATTTATGATTCAAGAATTTCATTATTGGGGAATTTTCGAATTCGGAAATTTTATTATTCTGGGATTTTATTATTTAGGAATTTCCCAATGCAGGAATTTTATTTTTCGGGATTTTTCAGTCGTCCTAAAAAACGTGAAACAGAAAAGAAAAAATTATTATTTGCCTTAAAATAGAACAAATTTTTTTTAAAATTTTAACAATGATGTTAAAATGGAATAAAATAAAAAATTATTGAAATGAAATAATTTCATATGCATAAAAATTTAATAAATGCATTTTCAAAGCCTTGAAAACATAAAAAAAAAATAAAAAATCTAATGGGGGACCTTAAAATCATATCAGATTTTGAATTTTTTTTTCCAAAAAGCTGGAAAATAGACCAGTATACATATTCAAGTTCTAAACTAATTTTTTTATCGCCCTAGTTTACCCTATACAGTAAATAATCATTAATTAAGAGCAAAAATAAAAGAAACATAATTAATTTTAATTTCGAATTATAATAAAATATAATTATAACTTAAAATTAAATTAAATTAATTATTTTACACACATTTATATTTTTAAACAATGATTATCCACTGTATCTGTCGTATAAAAACGAGTGATCACGGAATGAAAAAATAAAATTGAGTTGATCCATTCACAATTCGTTTTAATTAATATAGTTTGAAATTAAAATTATTTTATAAATTGAAAAATGAGGTCTAATATAAAATCAATTGAGAATAAACCAAATTTGTGTTGGCTTCTTCATAAAAAATGTAGCAAAGTTACATTATTTGCGGAAAAATCGTGGATTTTTCAGTTTAAAGGAAAATTGTAAAAAGTAATTTTCTATTAATATTACTGCAAAATTAAGGTCTAACAAAAAAAATGTTAGAAATTCTGCAGTATCACATTGCACTTGCGATTATTTATTACTAAAATCATCCGTTCGAAATTTGCTCTTAAATAAAAAAGTGTTAGTAAAGTTCACACTTGAATTATTTACATTCTCTACAATTCCGATATAATAAATTTTTAATAGTTAATTATGATATTAAAATGTTTTTAATGATTTCACTTTCCTATTAAATTAGAAATGTTAGATTACAGTTTCAGATCATCATGAGATTCTTAGTAATTTGTTCAGTAAAATAGAAAAGAGTGCAATTTTTTTATAATTATAAATTTCTAATATTAAGCACTTTTTTTTTTAATTTTCTAATTCATTTGCTTTTTCAGCAGTCTTTCAGTAAAAGTACATACTTCAGAAATTGGCTTCTCTTTGACCTTATTTCTGACGTAAAATCAATTAAAGAAACTTTCTCGATAGTAACAGAAAGTTTCTTCAAAATCAATAGACTTCTTATTAGAGAGATTCATTTTATAAGGGGAAAAAATTATTTTCGAAACTGAATACGCACAATAGCCTAAATTTTACATTTCCAGTAAAAAAATTTTTTAATCAAAATTTGATATAATTTAGAGTCTTGCTTTTGTTGTGATTTTTTTTTCAATATTACCTTCATTGTTTATAATCTGATGAAAAATTTTTGAACCATTTAAAAAAAAAATATTTATCTTACTTAATTCCAAATAAGTAATTTCATTCCATCATGAAATTTAGTTCAAAATGTTTCTCAACATAATCGATAAAAAAAAATTTTTATTGTAAATAATTTTTTAATATTGGGAAATAATTGAGTTCTGAAAATTTTGTTCTCACACTATAAAATCTACACTTTTTCACATTTTTGAGTAGATAAGAAATATTATATTATGAACAAAAACTTATTTTGAAAAATTCGAAGAAATATTTCAGAGCTTTTTAATAATTTTGAAAGATTTGAGATTACATTTAAAAAAAAAGATTTTTTCAAAAATTTGAAATTGTTTCCGTTTTATTTTATACAAATAATTGTAAATTTTTGAGATTTCAAAATATGTCAAAAAGAATAAGACAATTTTTTTTTAATTCTGCAGGATTTAACATTTTTTTAAGTAAACTGAATTTTGAAGAGTGTCAAGAGAATAAAAATAATAATTCTTAAGATTCCGCAGTTAATTACAAATGATTTTTTATTTTTTTTAAATTATTTCAAGAGAAAATTTTAACATATTTCAAAACATTTCGAATAATTTCTTAAAATTCTAAAACAGAATATAGAAGATTTTGATGCAAATTTTTTCAATTTTATGAGATTATAAAATTCTATAAATAATTTAAGTAAGTTTAAGAGATATTTAGAAGTTTAAACAATCTAAAAATAATTATAAATTGATGATTTAAAAATTTTTTAAATAAAATGTAAATTTTTGAAAATTTGGTGAAAAAATTCAGATACTTTTTAAGAATTTTGAAAAGCTTCAAGAAAATAAAAAAATGTTCTTCAGATTCCTGGAATTTGAAATGATTTTTTATTTCACTAAATTATTTCTAAAAGAAAATTGAAAAAGATTTCAAAACATTTAAAATTACTACGTAGAGTTTTAAAAAAAAATAGATTTCATAGCAAAATTGTCAAATTTGGAAGTATTACAAAATTTTAGGAAGAATTAGAGTAAATTTAAGAGATATTATAAAGTTTTTGAACGATTAAAAATAATTTAAACTTATGAAGATTTAAAAAAATTTTTAAATATCAATTAGAAAAAAAATATTTTGAAGCATTTCGAAAGGTTTCAAGTGAACGAAAAATGTTTCTTTAGATTCATAGAAAAAAGTAAAATTACTTTTTACTTTGAAAAAATAATTTCAAGCGAATATTTAAAAAAAGAATTAAAAATATTTCAAAATATTTCCAGAGAAAATTTTCAAAGAAAAAATCGAACAATTTTGACAAATAATTTTGAAGAGAAAATTGAAAAAAAAATTTCCAAAAACTTCAAATGATTTCCTAAATTTTGCAGAAAGAGTTTTTAAAGATTTTAAACAATATATTTAGAATCTTTAAAATATTATAAAAAGATTTCAAAGGAATGAAAAAATGATCTGCAATTCCTGGGAAAAATTGAAATAATTTTTTGGCTTGAAAAATTAAGTTTTAAAGAAAGTTTCATAACATTTCTGAAAATTTCAAAATAAATGTGGAAGATATTAAAGCAATTTAAAAATTTTAAAGAAAAATTAGATTCACTTCAAAATTTATTTAGGAATTTAAGAGATTCTGACGAGATTAGAAATATTATAAAACTTTAAAAAATTTCCGAAAATGTATCAAATATTTTTTAATTTCTTCCAAACTTCCAAGAAAAAAATTTAAATAATTTTTTATTCCGAAAGATAATTTTAAGGGAATATTTAAAAATATTTCACAACATTTCAAAATATTTCCAAAATTCTCAAAGATTTTAAGATTTTAAATTAAACTTTGCAGAATTTAAAAAATGCATTGAAGAAAAATTTGGACAATTTTAAAATACATTCACGGGAAAATTTTAAATGGTTTTTTTATTTTTAAAAATGAATTTCAAAAAAAAAATTGAAAAAAATCAAAGATCATCAAATTTTTTCCTAAAATTTCCAGAAAAAGTGTAGAAGATTTTAAAGCAAAATATTTCAATTTGGCTAGATTACATTTTTCTCTTTAGAAGCTTGAAAATATTTTTGAAAGATTTCAAGAGAATAGAAAAAAAAATCTTAAAAATCGTAGGAAAATTGGAAAAAATTTTCTGGCTTCAAAAATTAAGTTTTAAATAAAATTTCAAATTTCTCGAAAGATTTTTAAAAATATCAAAATAAATGTGGAAGATTTTAGAATTTTCTTGAAAATTTTTCTAGATTTTCTTTCGACACATGTAAAATCTTCAAAAATATTTCATGTGTTAAAAATTACATTTTTTCATTCTTAATTTTGAAATACATGAATAAATAAAAATATATTATCATAAATGTGTAAAAAATCAAAAAAGTGTTTAGTTGTACGTGAAACTATGAATAAATGTAAAAAATAATGAAAAATGAACTCTAAATTATATCATATTTTGATTTTTTTTAAATTTTCCAACTAAAAAGTAGAACTTGAGCTACTTTGCGTATTCAGATCCAAAAATAATTTTTTTTTCGCCCTTCTTATCCTCTGATGAATCTTAGGGATTATAATTACACAATTGAGCCAATTGTCAGTCTCTGTTTGTTAAATTCGCTCTGAAAAATGTAACACACTTACAGAGGTGACGTTACTTAACGAGAAAATATAATAAATTATTCATTTCTCTTTTTCTCGACGCAGTCTTTGCGATATGTATTTTAAATTTTGATGCGGAAATCTTCGTAGTCAACTTGAAGTCGTCGAGGATGAAGTGCCGCGTTTAACAGCTCCGAGAGGAGTAAACTTAACATCTCACAATCAGATAAAATAAGGTTGATTAAAATAAATTTGATTGAATTCACTGAGATTTTTTGGGAATGAAATTTTGATATCAGTGAAAAGGAGTCTCGTCCTCTTCACAATTGACAACTGTTCAACTAGGAGAGGTACAATATACAATTTATTCCCATTTTGCCATTTTCTCAGTGAATTCTCTTTCCATTTTTTTTTTAATCAACATATTTTAGACGAAAGTGCTACTGAAGAGTTCGGTGTCTTCTGGTTGGTTTTCCAAGGTGCAAGGCCTGTGGAATTCTTGACCTATTTCGTGCAGCCATTTATTCGCCACTGAAATCAAAATAATTTATTAATTTAAATTTTAAAAATATAAATTCGTTGAACTAAATAATTTTAACTTTTACACATTTTACACTTAAAAGACTAAAAAAAAAACCGAAATCCACGCTATCATTTTCAATATTGTGAATTGAAAAATTAATAAAAAAAAATTATAAATTTTCAAAATTATAGCATTTTAAGCAACTCGACTTTTTCCTACAATTTTTTGAAAATTCTGCAAAAGTAAGAAAATTACCTCAAAATCATCCTGATACTTAGTTGAAAATTTTGGAAATTTGATTAAATATTCTTTTAAAATTAACTAAGAACATATACTGTTAGTTTTTCTAAGAATTTCGATACGAATTTTCTATTCATTTAAAACCTTTCAAAATATTAAAATTATAAATTTATAAATTTTTAAATATAAATTTTTTATATAAATTTATATAAATATAAATTTATATAAATATAAATTATATATTATAAATTTATAAATAAAAATAAATAAATATAGATATTATAAATTATATAAATAAATATAAATACATTTAAAAAATTTTTTTCAGATTTTTCAAACATCTCCATTCTGCTTTCAACGTTTTTAAATTTTTTCACGTTTTAAATTATTTTGGAATCTTTTCAAAAATTCCAAATTAATTGTTCAATTGTCATTTATTAATCAATGAGCAAATTTAATATTTTCAATTTTCCTCTTAATATTGTTTTTCAAAATAAAAAATCATTTTAGATTGAAACAATACTTAAATATGATTTAGAACCATACTTCTATCAAAAAAGTAACCGGAAAGTAACAATAATTTAAAAAAAAAGTAACAAAAACGAAAGATTTTTTACCAAAAAAGACGAAGATCCACCAAAATTATGAATCTTCAACAAAAAAAGTATGTTTAAAAAATTAGTTCAACTTTTAATAAAATACTTGAAATTATCTGACTGAAAAATATTAATTTTTAACGAAAAATGTAATAGTTGATACAATAACCACATAGGATTTAAATTTAATATAAAAAACAGTAGAATTCATTTAAAAAAAAACAAATTTTCAACACAATAGGTTATTTTTCAAATAAATTGTTGAGTTTTTAAGCCATAAAGACCAATTTTTACAAAACTGTTTAATTTTCAACCATTAAATGTGGATTTAACTTTAAACTTGATTTTCAACTTTAATTTAAAGAATAAAATTTAATAATTCAATTTCAAGTTCAAAAAAATAATATTTAACCAAACAGATGGATTTTCAACTACAACTATACAATTTTCATTGGAATAAGTTAAATTTTCAATTAAAAAAAAAAAATTCAACAAAAAAGGCTAACTTTCCAAAAATAGTTACATTTTCAAAGAAAGTGATAAATTTTCAAATAAAATTGTGAATATTTAACTGGAATATTTGCTTTAGAAATCAGAAAGATGAATTTTTAAGTTAAATGATGAATATTTAATTAGAATAATTGAATTTTTGACCAAAAAGAAGAATTTTCAACCAAGAAGACTAATTACCACCAAAAAAGAAAAATTTTTAATTAAAAAAGATATTTTTTAACTAAAGATTATGGAATATTCGACTAGGATAATAGTTACATTTTCAACTGAAAAAATAATTCAACCGAAAACCACACAAGAAAAAACAAGTTTTTAATGAAACAGCTTATTTTTCAAGCAAAGAAATTAATTTTTAGTTAAAAGGACTAATCTTCAACAAAAAAAAAAAAAAATTGTGAAAAAATAGTTTAACTTTCAACCAAGTAATTTTATTCTCAACCTAAAAGATGAATTTTCAACTAAAATTATAAATATTTAAGTGGAATACTTGAATTTTTTATTCGAGAAGAATAATTTTTAAACAAGAAATCTTCAATAAAATTATGAATCTTCAACAAAAAAATGTATGTTTAAGAAAGTAGTTCAACTTTAAAAAAAATAGTTGAAATTTTCTGTCTAAAAGAGATGAATTGTTAAAGAAAAATTTAATAGTTGATACAATAACCAAAAAGATATTAATTTAATATGAAAAACAGTAGAATTCATTTTTAAAAAACGATTTTTCAACAAAATAGGTTATTTTACAACAAAATTGTTGAGTTTTTAGGGGGAAAAAAAAAGAATTTTTACAAAACAGTTAAATTTTCAACCAGTAAATATGGATTTTTTTACAAAAAAGTTATCTGTCAACCGAACAGTTGAATTTTTTTCGAAAACAGGGGAATCTTCAACCGAAAAAGACCAATTTTCAACAAAATGAGTATATTTCTCACCAAAAAGATTAATTTTCAAACATAATTATGTATTTTGAAACAAAAGAGCGATTTTCATTCAAGAAAATTAATTCTCTACCCAAAAAGACGAATTTTGAACAAAAATTTCAAAAAAAAGATTGAAATTTTTATTTAAAAATTAACAATTTTTACATTTGATATATAAACTAATATAAACATTATTTTATTGTTTCCCCCTAATTTTTCGGGTTCTAAAGAGTCAAATTTCCTTTAAAAAATTTAATTTTTACATTTTTCACAAGTCTTTAAATAATACGATTAATTAATTAAATCATTTCGTTATTTCGGGCAAAAAGTGTAACCAAAAGTAACCTTTTCATAAAATAATATTCTCGTTAAAAATACAAATTCTCCACGAAATCTACTAAAATAACCTAAATTGGTTCAAAATTATAAATTTAATTTTTAATTAAATTAATTTTCAATTTAATTTAATTTTTCTTTGAAATAACCGATTTCCGATGAAAAATGTTAAAATAATCTGAAATTATTCCAAAATTGTAAAACTTCCTTGAAACCTATATCGATCTTTCCAGTAAAATCCTAAAATTGTAAAAAAAATTTAAATCTTTAAAATGAAATAACTTCTTGCCAAAAATACCAATTTCCAGTATAAAACGACAACATATCTAAAATGAAATTTCTTAAAAAGATGCGAATTTTTTTTTAATTTTAATTTTTAAAAATTATAAGAATAACCATTTCCGACGAAAAACCCTGAAATAATCCCAAAATGTTTTTGAAAAATCCTAAATCTTGTTCAAATTATAATGATTTTGTTCAAAAATACCAATAATTTCAAACGAAAAATATGAACATAATAGAAAATTGTTCAGAATTGCGAATCTTTTTCGAAATCTAATTATTCTTGTTCATAATGATTTTTTATAAGATATTTTGAAAATTTTAAACATTTCATTTAGCCATAATTTAATTACAGTCTCAATTTAAAAAGCAAAATTTTTTTTCTAACTCGCATAAGGTTTTTTATCATATTTCATATTAAATGGGATTATTATTTTTGATTTAATTTTCAAAATTTCAAATTTTCTTTTTTAAAAGTGATTGATGATTTAAAATTGCCCTAGAATCTTTCACATTTTTCGAAATCTTTTAAAATGTTAAATTTTTTCAAGCTGAATTTTTCAAAAGAAACAATTATTTCAAATTTTTCCCTGAATCTTAAGAAAATGTTTTTAAAATCTTTTCAGAATCTTTCAGATTTTTCTTTGACAATTTTGAAAATCTTTTGAAATGTTTACATATTTTTTTAATATTATCTAAAAATTAATTTTTGAAAATAAAAAATCATTTCAATTTTTCCTAGGAATCTAAAAAAAATTTGTTTAATTCAAACCCTTCCAAAATATTTAAAAACCTTTTTTTCGAAATTTACAATTTTCATTTTTGTAAATCTTTACAAGTTTTAATTATTTTCGAATCGTTTTAAAACGTCAAATATCTCTCAATCTCATACGAATTTTTTTCTAAAATTTGTTCATGATACAAAAAGCCAAAATTTTGCTTTGAAATCTCTCATATTCTTTTTAAAAAGTTGGAGAAAATAATTTTAAATGTTTTAAAATTTTTTCAATTTTCTCTTAAATAAAATTTATGAAAATAAAGAATCATTGAAAAGTTTTCCATGAACCTGAAGGACATTTTCTTTTTATCTTGAATCCTTTCAAAATTCTTAAAAAGCTTCTCAACTTTTTTTACGAAATTTTCAATAATCTAGGTTTTTTAAATTCCTAAATTGTGTGAATTGCTAATTATTTAATTTTTATTTAAAAGGTTAATTTTAATTTTTAAAGATGTCAAAACATCTCGAAAAAGAATCTGGAGGATTTTAAAATAACTATTTTAATTTTGCTGAATCGTAAACCATTTTAAGAAAACTGAATTATTTAAAAAGATGTTCAGAAGTTTTAGAAATTTTTTAAGAAGTTGAAAAAGGCTTTTTGATCATTTTTAAGGCTTTCACGAGAATCAACGAAAAATCCTCAAAATTTCTTCGGACATTTCAAATTATTATTTATATACAAAAATGAATTTTAAGAGAAAATTGAAAAAGATTTAAAAAAATTTTAAATGACTTCCTTCAACTTCGAAAAAGAATTTAAGGAATTTTAAACGAAAATTTTTCAATTTTGCTGGATTACGAAATTTATGAAAAAATTCGAGTAATTTTAAGAGAACTTCGAAAGATTTGGAACAATAAAAAATAGATAAAACTCGTACAGATTTAATGAATTAATAAAAGAAAAAATTTTCTTTCTCCAAAGGAAAAATTAAATTAATGTTTTATTTTTAAAAATTAATTTCAAGAAAATATTTCAACACATCTTAAAACATTTCAAAAGATTTCCACAATTATCAACGAAGAATACTAAAGCTTCTAAGGCAGTTTGTTCGATTTGGCAAAATAAAAGAAATTTCAGGAAAAATTCGAATATTTAAAAAAAAAAATTCAAAAAGTTTAGAAGTTCTGGTGAGATTAAAAAAACTTTTCATAAGATTCATGTTTATGAAAGATTGAAAAATAATTCAAAACTTGCCAATTTTGTTTTAAATTTTGAACAACATTTTAAAAAAGATGGAAAAGAATTTTAAAAAGTTTCAAGACAAAAAAAAATTGTCTTAAATTGTCTGGAGAAATTTTTACTGACTTATTATTTCGAAAAATTAATTTTAATTCTCTCAAGAATCTTAGGAAAATTATATTTTTATACCATTTAGAACAAATTAAAAATACTTATTTCTTCAGAACTTAGAATATAATTTTAGCTAGAATTTGAGTGTTCAAAAACTTTGACTAAATAAATATTTGTTCGAAATTCTTATTTTGTATTAACAATTATTTTCACCTCCGAATAAATTTTGAATTAATTTATTTATTTAAAAAAAATTTATAAATATAATGAATAATGAATGAATTATTTAATTTTGAATTATTCTGAACGAATAAACTGTGGAAGAAAAGTTTTATCTAATTAATTTGTTTTGTAAAATTATTTTTAATAATAAACATACCCCATTTGGATCCCGTTAGTACTGGGCACGCTGCATGCCTAGTTAAGAAATCTCCATGTCCATTTGGTTTGAGATTATACCAAAATGCTGCGCTTCCCTTTTTAGGCCACAAAGAAAGGTTTATTCCAGTGAAAACTGTACCTCCTCCTTGCTCGACGTCACTCATCTAAAAATATATTTTTTTTAGAATTTTATAGAACAAATGAAATAAAAATTTTGTGCTTCAAAAATTCAATCGTTGGAAATTGATATTTATTTAAATGTATCCTTTTTTTATCATTAATATCATTTGTACTCGGATCGTTGAAAATCCAGGGACGACTAAAAATCCCGAAAAATAAAATTCCCGATACTGCAAAATTCCCGAATAATAAAATATACTAATAATAAAATTGCCGAAAAATAAAAATCCCGTATTGGAAAATTCACGAATAATAAAATTCCCGAATATGAAAATTACAGAATTATAAAATCCCCGAATTGGAAAATTCCCGAATAATAAAATTCTCGGCAGAAAATTGGGACGACTGAAAAATCCCGAAAAATAAAATTCCCGACACTGCAAAATTTCCGAATTGGAAAATTCCCGAATAATAAAATTTACGAATAATAAAATTGCCGAAAACTGAAAATGCCGAATTAGAAAATTCCTGAATAACAAAATTGCCGAAAAATAAAGAATCCGAATTGGAAAATTCCCGAACAATAAAATTCCCCAAAAATTCTCGAATAATAAAATTCCCGAACATTTTATAATATGACCGAATTGGAAAATTCCCGAATAATAAAATTCCCGACAGAAAATTGCCTAATTATAAAATATCCAAATTGGAAAATTCCCGAATTTAAACAATTAAAACTGTTTTATAAATATATTATGTCAAATAAAAATACAATAATAAAATATTATTTTCAAGATTTATTTTTTATGTTTAAAATTTCAAAAATTATCATTCAAATGTAAAATAATATATTTCTCAGTGACAATTTTTTTTGATGAGATGTGCATAGTGTTCAAGAAAAATACAAGAAGCATTTGCAAAAATCAAACTTTCGTTAAAAAAAAAATAATAATAATAAATACTTTTCGAGTTTGTTTAAAAAATGTTAGTTTTATAAATATTTTGTTAAATAAAAATACAATGATAGAATATTATTTTGAAGATTTATTTATTTTTTTTTAATTTTAAACATAAAAAATAAATCTTCAAAATTATATTTTATTATTGTATTTTTATTTGACAAAATATATTTATAAAATAATTTTAATTGTTCAAATTCGAGAATTTTCCAATTCGGGAATTTTCCAATTCGGATATTTTATAATTCGGCAATTTTCTGTCGGGAATATTATTATTCGGGAATTTCCCAATTCGGTAATATTATAAACTGTCGGGAATATTATTATTCGGGAATTTTCCAATTCGGTCGTATTATAAAACGTTCGGGAATTTTCCAATTTGGGAATTTTATTCTTCGGGAATTTTATTCTTCGGGAATTTTATTATTCGGGAATTTTCCAATTCGGTTTTTTTATTTTTCGGCAATTTTATTATTCGGGAATTTTCGAATTCGGGAATTTTGCATTGTCGGGAATTCTATTTTTCGGGATTTTTCAGTCGTCCCGAAATCCATGCAGAATGATATAAAAAAGTCCGAGAGAAAATAAAATTAGTTAAATACACAATTTTAATATGTTTAATATCGTTCTCATAGATATTTCTTTCCAAGATTTGTCAATTCATCCAGAATAAGTAAAGAAAAAAAATTTTGGAATCGGTTAATACCTTCTGTTCTCCAATTTACAATTTAAAATTAAAATTTTGAATTTACATGTTATTATTTTATATTCATGGAAACATTTTTTTTCGTGGGTCTTATAACGTTCCAAAATTGCAAAAAAGATACGAAATCCCAAAAATCCTAACTCACGACAAAATTTTTTTTCCGGAAAAGCAAAATAACAAAAAGTTTCTTTGGTTCAAGCTGAATAAATTTCAGGTTCAACATATTCAACTTTTTTTTTTAAATTTGTGCATATGTCTGAATAAAAAAAAAAACGTTTTTGCAAATTTTCAGAAAAAATTGTAACTGAGCAAAACATTTATTTTTAAATATCGCAATTTTAAGTTTTCAAAAAATAAGATAATTTTTTAACAAAATAGATGAATTGTTGAATTAGGAACATCAGTTTTAAATAAAAATCGAATAGTTACAGTTTCGTTTCAAAAAATTAATTTTCAATTGAAAAAACTGTATTTTCTCCCAAATTGTTGAATTTTGAAGCCTAAAAGAAGAATTTTCTAAAATGAAGTTGATTTTTCAATACGAAAATATGAATTTTCAATTGAAAAGTTAATTTTTAACGAAACATTGAAATTTTTAGTTAAAACCCCTAGTTTTTAACAAAGAAAAAAAAGTTTAACTAAAATGATGAATTTTTGACCAAAGTAGTTGAAAATACGACCAATTAGTTAAATTCTCTACAAAAAAGTTGAATCTTTCATCCGAAAACACGAATTTTCAACAAGAGTTGAGTTTTTAACGAAAAAAGATTTTTTGGTCAATAAAGAAAAAAATTGCATTCGAAATTTCGAATTTTAAAGCAAGAAGATTAATTTTCTACAAAAAAGGACGAATTTTCAAAAAATTAAATACATATTTAACCAAATAATTGAATTTTTTCAAAATAAAAAAGGTCAACTTTGAACCAAAAATGGAATTTCTACATTTTCATTTCAAGAAACTAATTTTCAAATGCAAAAAAAAAACAATTTTCTACCAAATTATTGAATTTTTGAGCCAAAAAAAGAAATTTCTACAAAACAGTTAAATTTTGAACTAAAAATATAAGCTTTCAATATAAAAAATAATTTTCAATCGAAAATTGCAATTTTCAGTTTAAAAAAACATGAATTTTTAACAAAGTAGTTTTATTTTCAACCAAAAAGACAGATTTTCAACAAAATAAATATATTTTCAACCAAATAGTTCAATTTTTTACTAATTTTCTGCCAAAAAATATAACTTTTGAACGAAATTCATGAACTTGCAACCAAATAGTTGAATTTCCGACTAAAAAAAGATATATTTTCGAACACAAATGGAATCGTTTAATTGTGAGAAAAAAAATCAACGAAAGAAAAAAAAATTTCAACGAAAAAAAAAGTTTCAAAAATAATTAAATTTTTAAGCGAAGATTTAAAAAAATTTGTATATTCATCATAAATAATTTATTTGCTTTAATTATTATTCAATAATGGGTACAATTTCAAATATCGTATATTTAAAGAGAAAAGGGGAAAAAGGGGAAGTTTTTTGAGAATAGGGGAAAAAGAGGAATTAAAAAAAAAAAGGGGGAATCTAAGAAAAAAAGGGGAAGACTGTGCACCCTGTAACTTTCAATTTTGTTGTACTTTTTTCCAAGGAGGGGAAGTAAGGTGAGTGAAATTCAGAAGAATTCAAATGAATTAAAAATTAGTAGTGGAAAGTAAGGAAGGGGGAAAGGGAGAGGAAAGTGGATAAGGGAGGTGGAAGTAGGAGAAAGAGAGGGGAGGGAAAATAGGAGAGGGAAGTCATACATGGAGTAGAGCAGGGGGTTTAGGGAAGAAAGAGGATGTATAAGAAGGTTCAAGTGCTGGGATGGGGGTAGGGTAGGGGGTGAGTGAGGAAGTAGGTGAGAAATATGACAAGGGAAGGGTCATGAGAAGAAAATAGGGGAGCAGAAAGTAAATAATGGAACTGTGGCTAGGGACAGGAAACTGGAATAGGGGAGAAAAGTGATGAAGGATGTGTATATAAGAAATTCGAAGTGCTGGGAGGAGGTATGGTAGGGGTTAGTGAGGAAGTAGGAGAGTTATCTGAAGAAGGGAGATTGAAAGAGAATTATAGCAGGGTGAGGGGACGCAGAGGAAGAGAAAAAAGCAGATAAGGGACGTGTGAGGAGGGGCATGGGGGACGGGGAATAGGAGAGGGAAATCATACACTGAGCAGTTAAGAGGGCTCAGGGAGGGAAGGGGACGTAATAGGTGGAGAAGTATGGGAGGGAGCGAATTATGAAGTAGGGAGGAGATGTGACAAGGGAAGGGACAAGGGAGAGAAATAGCAGAGGAAGTAGATGATAGGAATGTAGCTCGTGACAGAGGAGGGAGCAGAGGAGGAGAATAGGAAAGGGATGTCATCAAGGGTGCATATATGGGTAAGAAAGATTAAGTTCTAGGAGGGGGTCAATGAGGAAGTAGGTGACAAATGTTACAAGGGAAGGGACATGAGAGAGAAGTAGAGGAGCAGAAAGTAAATAATGGATGTGTGGATAGGGGTAGGGAACGGGAATAGAGGAGGGAAGTTATAAAGGGTGTATATATAAGAAAATTGAAGGGCTGGTAGGAGGTATGGGAGGGGATCCGTGAAGAAGTAGAGGAGCAATTATAGAGAATTATAGAGAATTATAGCAGCATAGGGAACGTAGAGGAGGAAGAGGAGGATGAGGAGGAAGAGGAGGAAGGGGAGGAAGAGGAGGAAAGTAGATAAGGAACGTGTGGGGAGTGGCATGGGAGAGGACGGAAAATAAGAGAGGGAATTCATATATAGGGCAGTGAAGGAGGCTCACAGAAGAGGAGTACTAAGCGGAAGAGTAGGGGAGGTGGTCAATAATGAAGTAGCGAAGAGATGTAACAAGTGATGGGACAGGGGACGAAAATAGGACAAAGTAGATGATGGAAGTGTGGCTGTGGGCAGGGGAGAAGAATAGAGGAGGAAGTTACCAAGGGTGTGTATATAAGAAAGTTAAAGTGCAGGGAGTGGGTAGGGTAGGGGGTCAATGAAGAAGTAGGAGAAGGATGTGAGAAGGGAAAGAACATTTAAAGGAAACAGGGGAATACAAAGTAGATTATGAAAGTGTGGCTAGGGGAAGGGAAAAGGAATAGACTATTCATGTCATGAAGGTTGTGTATATAAGAAAGTTAAAGTGCTAGGAGATGGTAGGGTAGAAGGTCAGTGAGAAAGTTGGAGAGCGATATAAAGAGAGGGGATTGCAGAAGGATTATAGCGAGATAGGGAGACGTAGAGAAGTGGGAGAGGGAAGTACATAAGGGACGTTTAGGAAGGAGATAGGGTCGATAAGTAGAAGGACTTGACAAGGGAAAGTAGAAGAAGGATGTGACACGGAGGGGTAGTAGGAGAGAGATTTCTATCTGAATTAGAGGAAAAACTAGATGCTGGAAGTATATGTAGGAGTAGAGAAGGTAAAAACAGATGATGGAAGTATGGGTCTGTGCATGGGAGAAAAATAGTGAAGGAAAGTCATGAATGGGACGGCGGAGGGGCTTAAGAAGAGAAAAGAAAGTGATGGGCAACGAGAAGAGAATGTCAGTACGGAAGTATGGAACAGATGTGACAAGGGAAAGTAGGAGTGTAATCGGGATGTGAATAAGAAAAGGAAGTAGATGATTGAAGTGTGAATAGTACCAGAGGAATGAAGTCATAAAGATAGAGACGGAGAGGGCATAAATAGGAAACTGGAACTCTTCGGAGGGAAATTAAGGGAGGAAATTGAAAGAGAGGAGGAATAAGGAGAGTAGAATAAGTATCACTTACATAATAGAGAACCGTGGCGATGCGGTTTCCAGTACCGAGACTCTTGAAAGCGTTCGTTTCTTCTTTCTGAAAAGTTACGAAGGTAATTTACAATAATGAACTATTAGCTCAACTAAGGGTAGTTCATCGATCGAGCACTTACTCTCGCGAAATCAAAGTGTGGTTCGTAATGGCCTCCGATGCCGTAATTAACGACCTGAAGTTCCTCTGCGGTGTCGACAGTCAAACTCGTCATGTGTTCTACTCGACGGCTCACAGCTTTTACGTGTTTGTGTTCGTGCTCCTGCAGCCAGGCACTCTTACTAATTCTGTAGTGGGCAATTTCTAACTCACCGGTTTTATAGTTTTGGACTGTGGCTCTCTTGAACTGAAAACGAAAGAGTAGAATTATTTTTCGCGAAAATAAGAAAAAAAAAAAGGAAACTAGGGGAGACTGGTACAGACCGGATACGTAGGAAGGGTCCAAATACCCTATTTAGTTAAAAGTTAAATTATTTTGTTAGAAGTGAATTTATTTTATTAAAAAGTAATACATTTTTGTCATAAATTAAAATAATTGGTTGAAAGTAGAACTGCTTTGTTAAAAATTCATTTTTTTGGTTGAAGATCAGGACTGAAGCTTCAAAAAATAATAAAACAGTAACCATAATTCTCTCAAAAAAGTAACCGAAAAGTAACAATAATGTGGCAAGAAAGCAACACAAAAAAGAAAGATTTTTTACCAAAAAAAAGACGAAGTTTCCACCAAAATTATGAATCTTCAAAAAAATTTATCTGTCAACCAAATAGTTGAATTTTCTACCAAAACTGGGGAATCTTCAACCGAAAAAATAATAATTTTCAGCAAAATAAGTACTTTTCTAATCAAAAAGGTGATTTTTTTCAAATAAAATTATGTATTTTTAAACAAAAGGGTGATTTTCCATCAAGAAGATTAATTTTCTATCGAAAAAACAAATTTTCAACTGAAATTTCGAATTTTCAAGAGGAAAATAAAGGTTTAAAAAAAATTGGTCAACTTTTAACCGAATTTCAACCAAAGAAGATGAATTTTCATCGAAAAATATAATACACAGTTCGATATCTCGACATAAAAGATTTATATTTTTAATTTAAAACTGAAAATTTTAGCTAAATTGCAATTTTTATCAGGATTCATAATAATTCAATTGATACATTTAGACATTTTACATACGAACTAATAATTATTTTATTCTTATTCTCTAATTTTCCCGGTTTTAAGGTGCCAATTTTACAGAAAAATTTTAAATTTTAATATTTTTCACAAGTTTTTAAATAATATGATTAATTAATTAATTAATTTCGTTATTTCGGGCAAAAAATGTAACCAAAAGTAACCTTTTCATAAGAAAGTAATTTTTTAGTATCTCTTTGATTAAAAATTGAACTGTTTTTTTTTTTAAATTCTTCTTGGTTGAAAATAATTTTCTTAGATGAAAATTAAATTATTCCACTTTTGGTTGAAAATTGATCCTTTCTTAGTTTTAAATTCAGACATTTGGTTGAAAATTCATCATTTCTAGTTGAAAATTTAAGTACTTAATTGAAAATTAATATATTTTCAAGTAGAAGTAGAAGTCTCAATATTAATAATGAAAAATAAAAATTATAGTAAAATAAATAATATATAATATAATAATACAAAATAAATAACAAATAATAATAATAAAAAATAAATAAAATAAATAAAAATAAAGTCTAAATAATCTCTAAATAAATCATCTGCTTTTGTAGAAAATCATCCTTCTTTTTGAAGAATCAACTTTTTGGCTGAAAATTCGTAATTTTGCTAAAAATGGTTTTTCTTTGTTGATAAAAATTAATTTTTCTCACTGAAAAAGTAACTATTCCATTGAGAATATTGACCTTTTTTGGTTCAAAATCCATGTATTTGGTTGAAATTTGTCTTTTTTTTGTAGAAAACTAATAAGTCTTCATTCCAAATTCATACTTTTTAATTAAAAATGCAATTGCTTCATTAAAAATGAATCTGTTTTAGTTGAGGATTCAACTATTTTTTTTTAATTTATATTTTGTGGTGTATTTCAACTAATTTTTATTTTAAATTAAAATCTTTTGTTGGTGAAATATCAACTATTAAATCTTCATTGATAGACTATTTTTTTATTTTTTTAATCTACCATTATATTTTTGGTTTCGAATTAATCTTTTTTTAATAAAAATTCTACTTTTACCTTTAAAATTTAATTATTTTATTTAAAATGCAACTATTATGTTGAAAAGTGAAATTTTTTGGCTGTTGAACTATTTTGTTATAACTTTTTTGTTGAAAATTCAATTATTTTGTTGAAAATTGGTCTTTTTGGCTTGAAGATTCAACAATTTCGTAGAAAATTAAACAATTTGGTTGAATATTAACTTTTTATTGAAAATTGAACTACTATAGTAAAAAAATTTAATAATTGCTTAAAAATTAAACTATTTATTTGAAAATTTCACTGTTTAATTGCAAATTCGTTTATTTTTGTTGATATTTAATTTTTTTATCTAAAAATGTAGCTATTCTATTTATTATTATATATTGTTTGTGAAAAATTCCATATTATCGTTGAGAATTCAGCTACTTTGTTAAAAAAATCGTCTCTTTTTTCAATTAAAAAGGCTTAAAATACATTTTTTTCTGTTGCAAATCAGTTTTTTCAACTGAAAATTTAATAATTTCGTATTTATATGGAAATTAATCTCTTTTAGCTGAAATTTCAAGTACTTGTTTAATTTTTATGTATTTTGTTTATTTTAAAAGCCCTTATATTTAGATAATTTGTTTTTTAATCCAAAATTGTACAATTTACAAGAATTAACATTCAAAATTGAAAAAAAATAATTCGAAACCTTCAAAATTAAAAAACAAATATTTCAGGCATTCAAAAATATATAATTTAAAAAAAAAAAGCATTAAAAACCAAAAATCTGTAGAGCGTTCAATTTTTCAGTCTATAGAATAAGTATTCGTAGAATATCGAGAGTAAAAACAGCTTGAAATATTAACGAAATCAGTAGTATTAATATTTCATAATTTAAAGCTGAAGAATTCGTAATAGAAAAAATTGTTTATTTTATTTAAGACCTCAAAATTTGTCGCAATTTTAAATTTTTGAAAAAAGGATTGAGAAAGAAATTTTATGAATTAACCAACTATTTCGACTTTTAATTTAAAACTGTTCAATTTTGGTTTGGAATTAATAAACATAAAAAATTTTCATAATTTTAGTATTCAAAATTTCAAATTGTAGTCATAAATGCTTGAGTTCTTTCAGTTTGAGATATTTTCTAAGATTGTTTTGAACTATTAAAATATTGTGTCAAAAGTATCAATATCAAAATATCAAAAATATCAGAAACTTTAATCCTTTTTCGAAAATTCAACGATTTTAATTTTTTATTGTGGAATTGTTGATATTAATAAAAGTGAAATATTTCTAATTCGATGATTGAAATAACGGAAAATAAAAAATTTGAATTACTAAAAATTAAATGAAGGTTATGAAACGATAAAAATATAATACTTTTCAAAATCATGAAAAATGTCACAGTAAAACATAACAATAAAAAAGCTTGACACGTTTCAAAAGGTATTTAAATCTAAATAGAAATTTAATAAATTTTTAATAAATTTAATAAATTTTTAATAAATTTAATAAATTTTTCATAAATTTAATAAATTTTTAATAAATTTAATACATTTTTAATAAATTTAAATAACGCGGATGTATGATATCCATAAAAAAATAAAAAAATAAGAAACAGTTCAACAAACCCTGGGCTGTGCCAATCTTTTGATGGTCTCGATTTCCTCGTCATAAATTGCATCATGGTATATAACAATTCTTGGCTCCAGATAGGCTTCTTCCTCTTTGAAGGGTGCTAGTTTCAAGAATGGAATACCGCGATCAACGTATCGACATTTCAAATTTTTCAGGATACTCGGTGGCAGTGAAATTTCCCCACGACAGAGCATTTCGTATCTTTCCCTCTCAGTCATTTCTTTCAGAGTCTTGATTTTCTTCTCCGCCACGGTGAATGGCTGAAATTTCAATCAAAAGTTAGTAAAAAATCGAAAAAAATCACACACCACTGGTCCTTCCCCTTCAATCTCCCTACTCACACTCATATTATTCCCCTAACCCGCCCCTACAGTCCCTTTTCCTTACACACTACTTCCCTACTCTCCTGCTTCATTCATACTTCCCCTTCGAGCCCTTCCCTTCCTTTTTCTTCACTTTCTTTTCTTCACTTTCCCTCTCTAAAATTTTCTCACTTTCCTTTCACCCATCTAGTTATCCTTCCCTCTCCCTAATACTCCTCTTAGCATTTCCCTTACTCGCATTCTACCACCTGCTACCGCTTTTTACTACCTCCTCACTTCGCTACTCCACCTCCTACTCTCCTACACATCTGCCCATCGATATTTCTTCTCCTGTCACCTCACCTCCTCTTCCGATTCTTCGCGTTCCTTCCCGAGAGTTATCGAACATTTCCTTCCACGATCTACTTATGATTTCCTCTCCCTGATACTCCTCCCAATATTCTCCTTACTCACTCTCTACCATCTGCTACTCCTTTTTACTACCTCATCACTTCGCTACTCCACATTTCCATCTCTTGCAGACCTGCCCATCCATACTTCTCCTGTCTCTTCACTTGTTCTTCCCTTTCTTCGCGTTAGCTCCCGAGAGTTTTCAAACATTTCCTTCCACGATCTACTTATCCTTTCCTCTCCCTAATACACCTCGCAATATTCCTCTAACTCGCCCCCTATCACCTAGATCCCTTTTTTTGGAAAATTCCCTCAATTCGCTAATCCACCTTTCCCTCTCTTACACACCTGCCCATCCATACTTCTCCCGTCTCTTCACTTGTTCTTCCCTTTCTTCATGTTCCTTCCCGAGAATTTTCAAACTCTCCCTTCCACCATCTACTTACTCTTCTCTTTCCCTACTCACCCTATCATTCCTCACACGCCACCCTTCACATAGTACCCCTTTTCAGTATCCCTCACTTCACTACTCCACCTCTCCCTCTCCTTCTTCCCCAACCTTGCATACTTTTCCTCACGTCCCCGCACTTTCTCTTACTTTTCTTCATGTTTTCTTCCGAGAATCTTTTACCTTTCCTTTCCAACATCTAGTTCCCGTTTCCTATCCCTGACCCTCTTCTAATTATTCCCTTACTCGTTCCCTTTCACCTACTACCCCTTTTCACTGCCCTCTCACTTCCCTACTCTCCCGCCATTCCATACTTCTCCTCCCGTCCCCTTATAACCTCACCCCTTAGAAGTAAGGAATCAAACTTAAGAAAATTAAATGTGCATTTAATATAATGCATAAGAGGATGTAGGGGAATGAGAGAAAATAAGGGGAGGGAAAGTAAGAGGGAAATAAGGGGATATGAAGTAAGGGAAGTGAAGGAAATTGAGGAGAAATAAGGGAAGGATAATTATAACAAGGGAGGGAAAATTAGGGACGAATAGTAGAGGAAATGATTGGAAATGATTGAGGGTCGTGAAGATAGTGAGAGGAAGAATAATTTTCGAAAGGGAGGGGTAGCCAATGGTGAAGTGAGGAAAGGTGAAGTAGGGGGTGAGAGGGCAAAGTAGCACCTGCTTTGTATAATTTTTCCATTTAAATTTAATCTGAATTAATAGAATTCAGTGAGCAAAAATAGAACAAATTTTGGTTGGAAGTTACTTTTTTTTGGGTTGAAAATTCGTTATTATATTATTATCGAAAATTCATCTTTTGTGGTCACAACTTTAATTATTTGGTTGCAAATTTAATTATTTTGTCAAAACTTCCATAATTTTCTTAAAAAGTCAGGATTTTTTATTAAATTGCACTAGCTTCATGAAAATTAAAAAAAATTCAAAAACTCAAATTTATCATCATGGATGCAATTTTTTGTTTACTGACTGAAAAACTTTCTTGGATGAAAATTCAATTCTCATTTTGAAAAATCGTCTATTTGTTTTGAAAATTCATCCTTTTTAGTACAAATGTAACAATTTTTTGATAAAAATGTAACTTTTTATTCAAAAATAATTATTTTTTTTGTTTATTTTAAAATCAAAATCTTACTTAGTTGAAATATTGACTATTACATTGCCCATTGAGAATTCATCTTTTATGGTAGAATATTTATTTGGTTGAACGAATTTGTATAGTGTCCACTTATTGTTAAATTTTCCACTAAAAAAGATGAATTTTTTTAAACTTTTTGATTAGAAATATTTTCATAAAAGATAATTTAATTAGCAGTTAAAATAATTGATTTTCACCTAAAATTATTAATCTCGAGCCAACAAATAATTTTTTAACCAAATAGTTAAATATTTAACCAAAATAATGACTTTTCAAACTATAATATTACTATTCTACCTAAAAAGTTGGATTTTCTGAAAAATTAATTATTTTTCAACCAAATAGTTAAATTTTCAACTGAAAAATATTACTTTTCAGACCAAGATTGAAAAATTAGAAATTCATCTTTTTGTTTGAAAATTAATTTATTTGCTTGTTGAAAATTAATCTTTCCTAGTTAAAAATTCGACATTTTTGGTAGAAAATTAATCTTCTTAGTTGAAAATTAATCTTTTTGGTTAAATATTCAACTATTAGGTGAAAAATTTATTTTTTTGATTGAAGATTCATCATTTTAGTTTAAAATTCATTTCTTGGCTTGAAAATCTAACTATTTGGTTGAAAATCAATGTATTTTGTTGAGGATTCGACTTTCTTGGTAGATAATTGTTTTTCCTAGTTGGAAATTTATCTCTTTAGTTGAAAATTCAACTAAAAATGTAACTTTTTGATTGAAAGTTCATTCCTTTTGTTGAATATTTGAATATTTTGTTGAATATTTGAATATTTTGTTGAAAATTAGTTGTTCTTTTTTCGTTGAAAATTAATTTTCGTGAACTCTTAACTGAAATTTTAGTTGTAAATTGATTTCTTTGGTTGAAAATTTAACTATTTTGTTGAAAAATCATAAATTTTGTTGAAGATTTTTCTTTTTTCGTAGATAATTATTTTACCGTTAAATTTCATAATTTGGTTTTAAATTCACCTCTTTGGTTGTAAATTCATGTTTTTATTTAAAAATTAATTTCTTTGGTTGGAAATTTGAAATATTAGTTCAAAAAATTTTTTTTGCTGAAAATAAAGATTCTTAATTGAAAATTTATATATTCTAATTTTCTTTTTAAATTGATCTTTTTTATTAAAAAAAATGTATTTTGTTGAAAATTCGTATTTTTTGGTAGAAAATTCATCATTATAGTTAAAAATTTAATTTTTCTAAAAGTTAGAATTAGTTCAAAATTTTTTTTAATGAAAATGAAATTTCCTAATCGAAAATTTATATATTATATTTTTATTTGAAAATTCATATTTTTTATCAACAAAAAACATGTATTTTGTTGAAAATTCGTATTTTTTGGTAGAAAATTCATCATTATAGTTAAAAATTTAATTTTTCTAAAAGTTAGAATTAGTTCAAAATTTTTTTTTTAATGAAAATGAAATTTCCTAATCGAAAATTTATATATTATATTTTTATTTAAAAATTCATATTTTTTATCAACGAAAAGCATGTATTTTGTTGAAAATTCGTATTTTTTCGGTAGAAAATTAATCATTTTAGTTGAAAATTTAACTATTTTGTTGAAAGCTCCTGTTTTTTTTAAATTAATTTTTTTAGCTATGATTTAACCATATTAAGTTACTACTTGCGGTCTCAAAAATCAGTATTTTTTAGTTTAAAAATTCAACTATTCTATTAAAAAATTATTTATCTTTTTAAAAATTTAAGTCTTTGGGTAAAATATTAATCTTCTTGTATAAAAAATAATTTTTTTGGTTCTTTTCCTTGGTTGAAAATTTATCTATTTTGTTGAAAATCCATTTTTCTTTCAAAATTAATTTTCCTATCTGTTAGTGTAACTATTGCAGGTTTCGTTTAAAAATTAATCTCTTTTGTTTAAAATTCGCCTTTTTGGTAAAAAATTAATTTTTTTAGCTTCAATTTTTATTTTGAGGAAATAAGCATCTTTTTTAGTGGAAAATTCAACTATTTGGTTGAAAATTGATGTATTTTGTTACAAATTCGTCATTATTTGTAGAAAATTAATCTTTTCAGTAGAACGCCAATCTTTTTGGATAAAAAATCAATTATGTGGTTAAAAATTAATTAATTCTGTGAAAACTGCAAAAAATGACTAGTAATTACATTTTTAAATCAAATAATTGCAAAAACAATAAAAACTTACTTGGTCTACTTGATTGACGTCATCTTGACCATCTTCGCCCCGTTTTTTTCTAACTTGACTAGATTTTTTCTCAATTTCTTCCTGATAATAAGCTCGATTTCCAAGAGCTCTTTGATGAGTTGGTACCAATTCCAAAAGTTCATTAGTCATACTAAGAGCACGAGCGACGTTTCCTGTAAAAAGAAATTTAAAAATAAAAAAGTTTTGAAAGTTAAAATAAAAATTAAATAAATACCCTAGGAAATAAACAATTAAAGATAAAATTAAATATTATTATTAACAAATAAATTCAATAAAAAAGGTTTAATTAACTTTTTAATCGGAAAGAATATAAATTACGTATGCATAGTGAATATGCGGCTAGAACGCAGAAGGCAGTGAGCTTGGTGTCGCTCCTCGTGATGACACCCGCATAAAAATATCATACAGGCCTCACAGTCCCTATGGGATAAAATATAGGGATCGAAGGGTACTTTTTGTCACACTTACTTTTTTCAGGCTCGAAGGGTACTTTTTTCACGCTCAAAGGGTTTAAAATTCAGGATAAATTCGCAAGATTTCAAAGCAATTCAAGTTAAATTCAAAAGAACCCAAATTAATTGAAAAACAAATTTAATACAAATAATTTATATTCATACTATATTTATTTATATTGACACCAAAAGAGACAAAATTTCAACAAAATATATGAATTTTCAACTAAAAAATATAAATTTTCAACAAAAAATATAACAGTTTAATTTTAAGTTAGAAAAATAAGTTTTTAACCAAATGAAATAAATTTGCAACGGAATGGTTACATTTTTAACTTAACAAATGAATTTTCAAGTAAAAAGATTAAATGTCCATAACAAAATACTTTGACGAAAAATTGATAGTCAAAAAATTAATTTCCGACCAAAAAAAGAATAATTTTGAACAAAATAAGTGAATTTTAAACAAAATATTTTAATGTATTTTCAAGACAAATTTTCTACAAAATATATGAATTTTCAACTAAAGAGGATGAATTTTTAACTAGAAGTTTAAATGTTTATCCAAAAAAAAATGTCGACAAAAAATGAAATAGTTGAATTTTTAGTTAAAAAAATTTATTTTCAATACAAAAAAAAACTAATTTTCTGCCAAAAAAGAATAATTTTTTACAAAATACATGGATTTTCAACTAAATATTTTGATTTTCAATTAAATTTTCAAATAAAAAAGATCATTAAAAAAATAGAATAATTGAATTTTCAGTCAGAGAAATAAGTTGAATTTTCTATCAAAAAGATTAAAAGTCTATAAAAAAACGACAATCAATTTAGTTACATTGTTAGTTAAAAAAAATTAATTTTCAATAACAACACTAATTTAAAAAAAAATTTCAATAAAGATCTAATTTCCTAGCAGAAAAGAATAATTTATAGCAAAATACATGAACTTTCAACAAAATATTTTAATTTTTAATGGAATTATCAATTTAATATTTGATTTTTCAACCAAAAAAAAATATAGTTAAATTTTCAGTTAAAAATTTATGTTTAAATAAAAAAAAAACTAACTAAACCAAAATTGAACCCAAAAGATTAATTTTTTGTGAAAAAATATTGAATTTGAATAAAATACATGAATTTTCAACTGCAGAAGATAAATTTTTAGCCAAACATAGAATAGTTAAATCTTCAGTTTAAAAAATAATTTTAAAAATGTTACAAAATCGTTAAAGATCTTTTAAAAAATTATCGCAATCTTGAAAAATGCCCTGAAATATTTCAAAAGAATTTAGGACCGATATAATAAATTCGAAGAAAAGTAGTTCAATTTTCAATCAAGTAGTTGGATTTTCAATTAGGAAGATTTTTAATTTCTACAAAAAAAGATAAATTTACTGAGAAAATATGAATTTTCAACCAAAACTGGAATAATTAAATTTTCGAGAAAAAAAAATAATTTTGATTCAAAGAAAAATCATTTTTGGCAGAATAGTTCAATTTTTAATAAAGAAAATGAGTTTTTAACAAAGTAGTTATAGGTTCAACCAAAAGGTTGAATTTTAAACCAAAAATGGTTAATTTTTAATGGAATAGTGGAATTTTCAATTTAAAAAATTAATTTTTACACAAAAATAAAGTCTTTTCAACAAAATAGTTCAATTTTCAGCCAATACGATGATTTTTTATTAAAGTTTTTTTAGATTCCACCCAAGTAATTGAATTTTTAATGAAGAGAATACATTTTCTAATAAAAAAGAGATGAATTTACATTAATAAAAAAACGAATTTTCAATAAAATAGTTAAATTTTTAATCTTTAACCAAATAGTTTAACTTTTAACCTACAAAGATGAATTCTTAACAAAAACTACGAATTTTCAACAAAGAAAATTAATTTTCTACCAAAAAATTAAAAATTTTCAACAAAATATACCAATTTTCTTACAAATAATAACATAGATTTTCAACCGAATAGTTGAATTTGCTACTCAAGACTATAAATTTCCATCCAAAAATGGAATAGTTGAATTTTCAGTTAAAAAAATTAATTTTCGTAGAAAAAAAGGATTTTCAACAAAATAGTTAAATCTTCAACCAATATAATAAATTCAAAAAAAAGTAGTTTCATTTTCAATCAAGTAGTTGAATTTTCATTTAGGAACATTTTTAATTTCTACAAAAAAAAAATAAATTAACTGAAAAATATGAATTTTCAACCAAAACTGGAATAATTAAATTTTTAGGGAAAAAAAATAATTTTGATGCAAAAAAAATAATTTTTGACAGAATAGTTCAATTTTCAACAAATAAAATGAGTTTTTAACATAGAAGTTTTAGTTTCAACCAAAAGGTTGAATTTTAAACCAAAAAAAGATTCTTTTTTAATGGAATAGTTGAATTTTCAATTTAAAAAATTGATTTTCATACACAAATAAAGTTTTGTCAACAAAATAGTTCAATTTTCAGCCAATACGATGATTTTTTATTAAAGTTTTTTTAGATTCTACCCAAGTAATAATTTTCAAGAACAAAAATTAATTTTCCACCAAAAAAAGACAAATTTTCAAAATACACCAATTTACATACAAATAATTTAATTTTTAACTAAAAATTATTAATTTCCAGTAGAAAATATTTGAAATAAATAGCTGAATTTTGAACCGAAGAGAGGTATTTTCAACTAAAATTATTAATTTTCTAATCAAAACGACAAATTTTCAACAAATAAAGATTTTTCAGCCAAGACAGGAAAAAATGTCAGAGAAATTGTTGAACATTCAATCCAAAAGAGAGAAATTTCAACGAAAAAGTTCATTTTTAATAAAAAAATTGCAGTTTTAATCAAAAGAGAGAGACAAATTTTTGACTTGAAAAAAATATTAAATTTCAGCAAAAAAATGGGAATGTTACATTTGTCGGTTAATAAATTAATTTTAAATTAAACAAAAAAATTTTCAGCAAAATATTTAAATTTTCAATCAAAGAGATCAACCCTCAAACAAATAAATTTTTAACAAATTAATTAAATTTAACTTTAATTTTAATTTAAAATTAAATAACTTTAAATTAAATTTCAAAATTAATTAATTTTAAACAAAGTGGTTCAAGTTTTACCTAAGTGATTGAATTTTCAATTTGAAAAATATCAATTTTAGCCAAAAATAGTTACTTTTTTAGTTTAAAAATTATTTTAAAAAACGGCATTTTTAAAATTTCGATCCCTTAAAAAAAAGCAGGAGCTTCAAATTTGTCTTTCTAAGGGTGGAAAATATTATTGGGGTGGTATAAAATTTTCGTAAGTCGGCCAGATCATGTTTCGCAGTTTTGAACACGGAAATTAATTTTTCAAAAGCGTGGCGCGACGTTATGAGAGAGCTGAAGCTCTTGAATGATTTAACCTGTAATTTATAATGCATTTTTAATACAGCTACGAACTAGACCCTTTTCAGCTTGCTTCGTTGAATCTCTTGTCGAGGGCAAAATATTCGCGGTACGTATAATAAGATCGAAAAATGTCGATTTTAAGAGGGTATACTCGAAAAGCTTTTTGAAATTAAGTCAAACAAGGTGGTTTTTCCATTAGGGTCTCGAAATAATAAGATTAAATATTATACGAATTTGTAATTTCCAATTATTGTCCAATTTTCAACTTAAAAGGATTACATTCTAAATTTTTGTAATTAAAAATATTTTCCTAAAAAATAATTAAATTATCAGTTAAAATAAGGAATTTTCATCAAAAATTATAAATCTTCAACCAAAAAGGAATCTTCAACCAAATAGTTGAATTTTCAACTGAAAAAGATTACTTTTTAGACCAAAAATAGATTATTTACATTTTCAGATGAAAAAATTAATTTTGAAGAACAGAAAAACAAATTTTCAATCAAATAGTTGAATTTTCCACCAAAAAATAAATTTTCATCTAAAAAGATGAATTTTGAATCAAGAAGATTACTATTCTACGTAAAAATTCGAATTTTCAAGAAAATATTAAAAATTTTAACCAAAGAAATAAATTATTAACCAAAATTATGAATTTTTGAACCAACTGGTGAAATTTTGAACTAAGAAGATTATTTTTTGTACCAAAAATAGAATAGTTACATCTCGAGATGAAAACATTAATTTTGAAAAAAAAGGATTTGTTAAACAAAATAGTTAAATTTTCTACCGAAAAATAAATTTTCAATTGAAATGATGAATGTTCAACAAAATAAATGATTTTTCAACCAATAGTAAAATTTTCAAGTGAAAAATAATCTTTTTCAACCCAAAAATGGAATAGACACATTTTCAGTTAAAACCACAAATCTTAAACGAAAAAAGTCAAATTTTCAACAAATTAGTTAAATTTTTAATCAAAGAAACGATTTTTCACCTAAAATTATTAATCCTCAAACAAAAAAATGAATTTTTAACCAAATAATTGAATTTTTGAACCAAATTGCGAAATTTTAAACTAAAAAGATTTTTTTTGTACAAAAAATAGAATTGTTACATTTTCAGATAATAACATTAATTTTGAATAAAAAAAAAACGAATTTGTTCAACAGAATAGTTAGATTTTCTACCAAAAATAAATTTTCTACTAAAATGATTAATAATTTATCCAGAATGAATTTTTAACCAAGAAGATTACTATTCTATCTAAAACGTCAAAATTTTCAACAAAATAAATGATTTTTCAACCAAATAGTAAAATTTTCAATTGAAAAAGAATAATTTTCAAACCAAAAATGGAAAAGTTACATTTTCAGTTGAAACCATAAATTTTAAACGAAAAAAGACAAATTTTCAAACAATTAGTTAAATTTTCTATCAAAAAAATTATTTTTCACCTAAAATTATTAATCCTTGACCAAAAAAAGATAATTTTCTAACTACATACTTAAATTCTGAACAAAATGATGAAATTTTAAACTAAAAAGATTTTTTTTCGTACAAAAAATAGAATAGTTACATTTTTAGATAATAACATTAATTTTGAACAAAGAAAAACGAAGTTTTTAGACAAAATAATTAAATTTTTAACAGAATAGTTCAATTTTCTACCTTAAAATAAATTTTCCACTAAAATGATGAATCTTCTACCCAAACAATGAATTTTCAACCAAGAAGATTTCTATCACAACTAAAACGTCGAAATTTTCAAAAAAATCAATGATTTTTCAAACAAATTGTTAAATTTTCAACTGAAAAAGAATAATTTTCAAACCAAAAATAGAATAGTTACATTTTTAATTAAAAACATAAATTTTAAACGAAAGAAGTCGAATTATCAACAAATTAGTTAAATTTTCAATCTATGAAATGATTTTTCACTTGAAATTATTAGTCCTCAAACAAAAAACATGAATTTTTAACCAAATAGTTGAATTTTTGAAATGGTGAAATTTTAGACCAAAAAGATATTTTTTGTACCAAAAATAGAATAGTTTTTTTTCAGATAAAAACATTTATTCGAACAAAAAAAAAACGAATTTGTTAAACAAGATAGTTAAATTTTCAACAGAATAGTTAAATCTTTCACCATAAAATAAATTTTCAACTTAAATGATGAATCTTCTACCCAACAATGAACTTTCAACCAAGTAGATTACTATTCTATCTAAAACGTCACAATTTTCAACAAAATAAATTATTTTTCAAACAAATTGTAAGATTTTCAACTGAAAAATAATAACTTTTAAACCAAAAATAGAATAGTTTTTCAGATAAACACATTGATTTGAAGAAAAACGAATTTGTTAAACAAAATAGTTGAATCTTCAACAGAATAGTTAACTTTTCTACAAAAAAAAAATAAATTTTCTACCAAAAAATAAATTTTCAACTAAAGTGATAAATCTTCTACCCAACAATGAATTTGCAACCAAATAGTACAATTTTCAACTGAAAAAGAATAATTTTCTAATCAAAATGGAATAGTTACATTTTCAGTTGAAACCATAAATTTTAATCGAAAAAAGAAGAATTTTCAACAAATTAGTTAAATTTTCAATCGAAGAAACGAATTTTCACCTAAAATTATTAATCTTCAGAAAAAAATGATTTTTTAAACCAAATAGTTGCATGTTTAAACGAAAAGATAAATTTCCAACTAAGCAGAGTAATTTTCTACAAAAAGACGAATTTATAACAAAATAGTTAAATTTTCAATCAAAGGAATGAATTTTCAAATAAAATTATGAATATTTAACCAAAAAATCAACTTTTAACCAAATGGTTGAATTTTTGACCAAAGTGTTGAATTTTCAACCTCCAAGATTACTATTCTACCTAAAAAGTTGAACTTTTAACAAAATAAATGTATTTTCAATCAAATAGTTGAATTTTCAACTGAAAAATCTTCCTTTTCAAACCAAAATGGTAATAGTTACATTTTCAGACAAACAATTTTTTTTCGAAAAAACAGTTGAATTTTTAACCCAAGAAATAAATTTTCTACTAAAATGACAAATCTTCAACCAAAAAATGAATTTCCAACCAAGAAGATTACTTTTCTACTTAAAAATTTTAATTTTAATAAAATAAATGATTGTTTAGCCAAATAAACCGAGCAAATTTTAACTGAAAAAGATTAATTTCCAGCAAAAAAAAATATTTTTCAACAAAATGGTCAAAATTTCAACCAAATAAATGTATTGTAAACGAAAAAAATTTTAGTTTTTAACCAGTGGCATTTTTAATGAAAAATATGACATTTCTACTAAAAAAGATGAATTTTGAAACCAAAGAGACGATTTTTTAGAAAAAATGTTAATGTCCTTCAAAGACATTTTTTTCAGTCAATAAAGAAAAAAAACACCAAACGAAATTTTTGATTTTCCGCCCAGAAATATGAATGTTCTACAAAATGTTAATTTTGAACCAAATAGCTAAAATTTTATCCCAAAAATTATGACTTTTCAACCCAAGTATTGAATTTTCAAAAAAAAAACAGTAAAATTTTCAACCAAATAATAGAATTTTTAATCACATTTTCACATTTAAGTGGAAAAAAAGAGAAATAGGGGAAAGATTTTGAAGCCTACGATGAATAAATATAAATTTTTATACTTTATGACCTGAAGAATAATTTTTTAAATAAATATTAAAGTTCCGTAATTTTATAAAAACTTAGTAAGATTTTTTGGTAGGAGGGGGGCCCCCCCCCCCCGAAAAAATGTAGAAAAAAATATCATTAGAAATCTCCAGGATACTTTTAGTTCTCTTGAATTACAATAATGAATTTAATTTTCATTTAATTCAACTTAATTTAAAGCCCCCACATATCTGAAGTTTGAAGATTTTTTTAGATTTATTTCAGTGAGTTTCGATTAAAATTTTAGCATCTTTGAACAAAAAAAATTAATTTTCATCCAAATTCTTGAATTTTCATCAAAAAACATAAAGTTCTAAACCAAAAATAAAATAGCTACGTTTTCAGTTTGAAACATTAGATGTGAAGTAGAAAGAATGAATTTTGAACAAAACAGATAAATTTTCAACCAAAGAAATAAATTGTTAACTTAAATGATGAATTTTTAACAACAACAAAAATTTATTTTCGACCAAAAAAACGAATTGTCAACCAATAAGATTTATATTCTACCTAAAAGACCAATTTTCATTTAAGAGGTAAAAAATAATTTTCAAAACAAAAAAAAATCAATTAAATTCTAGTGTTTTGAATTAAAAATAATTGAGATATTGAGGAGTTCAACTACATATTGTATTATTTCAAACATTTAAATGAAAATTTTTTTAATTCCAAGCATTCCTATTTTAAAATCGTCAAATGAAAAAAAAATTAACCGGAAATTATTCGACATTGAATAATTTAAATTCAAAAGCTAACTTTCATTCACATTTGAGCAGTTTATAAATATTTATAATTTTTGCAACAATATTAATACTCATCTCAGCACAACTATATAAATTTCTAAAATAATAGTTGGTTGAGTAATTAAAACAAAAAGAATAAAAGAAAAATTTATATATACATTCCTGGATAGTTGCTTTAGTGAGCTTGAGCATTAATTTTCGTCCTTATTTTGCTCATCGAATAAAAAATGTAATAAATTTGATAGAGACCTTGCATGTAGGTGGAGAATGCCAAGTACTCCAGGATATCTTGCTTGGAGGTAGTTGTCCTGTTTTGCTCTTCTTGGAGACGATCCATGGCCTCTTGCATCCAGAGAACGGTGTGATAATAGTCGCCATTATTGTAAGACTGTCTGCCAAGCTCGAAACAATCGCCAGCTGCAAAAAAATAAATTTCTCAAATTCCACAGAAAATTCTCAAAATCTAGAGACGAGAAAAATCGTATCGTCTTCATTATATCTTTATAGATTTTTCAGATTTAAAAATATAAATAAATTGTTTAAAATATTTTAAAAGGAACGAATTCAATGTTAAAATTCTGAAAGTTCTATAAGCTCCTGCAAGTGTATTTAACTCTAGGAGTTCTTTATATTCCATAAATTCTATAAGCACTGGGAGTTTTATCAACACTGGGAGTTTTATGAACACCGGTAATTTTATGAACACTGGGAGTTCTATGAGCTCTGGGAGTTCAAAAAGTGCCAGGATTTTTATGAGCAGTGGGAGTTCTATGAACTCTGGGAGTCCTAAAAACTTAGCGAGGTCTATAAACTTTGAGACGTGTAGAAAATCTAGAAGTTCCATGAACTCTGCGACTTCTATGAACTCAGGGAGGTCTAAAACACTGAGAATTTTATGAACTCTAGGAGTTCTATAAATATCAAGAATTCCATGAAATCTGGAAATTCAATGAACTCTGAGAATTCAATGAACTTTAAAAGTTCTATGAACTCTAGGAATTCTATAATATCTGAGAATTCTATAACTTCCGGAAGTTCTATGAAAAATGGGAGTTTTATGAACACTGGGATCCCTGTAAGATCCGGGAGTTCCATCAACTCCGGGAGTTCTATACAAACTCAAGAAGCTCTACAAATTCTCAGACTTCTATAAATTCTAGAAGTCCTATCATTTTCAGGAATTTAATAATCTACGAGAGTTCAATGAACCCCTAGAGCTCTATGAATACTGGAAGATTTATAAACTATGGGATTTCCATACATTGTGGAGGTTCTATAAGCTCTTAGAGTTCAATCATTTCTGGGAGTTCAATGGATTCTGCAAGTTTGTTCATTTATGAAAGTTCTATGAAATCCAGGAGTTCCATAAAGATTTAGATCTCTATGAATACTGCAAGTTTTATAAACTCTGGGAGTTTTATGAAGAAAAGGAGTTCTTAAACTCCGGAAGTTCTAATAACTCATTTAGGTTCATAAACTTCGGGATATCCATGAACTCTAGCAGTTCTATAAATTCCCAGAGTTCTATAAGCGCTTGGAGCTCTATGAACTCTTGTAGCTCTACGAAAACTATTAGTTTTCAAACTGCGGGAGTTATATAACCACCAGGAGTTCTATAAGCTTCTTCAGATCTATAAGTGGCTTCTGGTCTATAAACTCCGGGAGTTCTATAAGCTCTTGGAGCTCTATGAACTGTTGGGGCTCTACGAACACCGGTAGTTTTTTACACTACGGGAGTTTTATAATCTCCTGGAGTTCTATAAGCTTCTTGAGATATATGCATTTCTTCTGGTCTATAAACTGCAAGAGTTTTATGAACTCCTTTACATTTATAAACTCCAAAAGTTCTATGAACTCTAGCAGTTCTATGAATTCCAGAAATTTTAGAAATTTCAAGAGTTCTATAAGCTTTTCGAATTCTATGAACTGTTGGGGATCTACACACATTGGAAGTTTCTTGAACTGCGGGAGATTTATAAACTCCGGAGATTCTACAAACTCCTTCAGGTCTTGAAACTCCTTCTGGTCTATAAACTCCAGGAGTTCTATGAACTCTGATAGTCCTATACATTTCGGAGTTTCAATAATTTCCTGAAGTTTTATAAACTCCAGGAGTTCTATAAACTCTTAGAGCTCTATGAACTCAGGAAGTTCTTTATAGTCCTGAAGCTCCGAAAACATTGGGAGTTCCATAACTCTAGTAGTTCTATAAATTCCAGAAATTTTTTAAATTTAAAAAGTTCTATAAGCTCTTGGAGTTCTATGAACTATTGGGGTTCTAAAAGAACTGGAAGTTTCTTGAACTGCGAAAGTTTTATAAAAACCGGAAATTGTATAAACTCCTTCAGTCTTTGAACTTCTTCGTGTCTATAAACTCCGGGAGTTCTATGAACACTAAAAGTCCTATAAGCTCTAGGATTTCTATAAACTCCGGAAGTTCTATGAGCTCCTTGAGGTTTATAAATTTCGTGATTTCTAATAACTATAGCAGTTCTATAAATTCCAGAAATTTTATAAATTCCGAGAGTTCTATAAGCCCCTGGAGCTATATGAACTCTTGGAGCTCTACGAACACCAGTAGTTTTTGAACTGAGGGAGTTTTGTAATCTCCTGGAGTTCTATGAGCTCCTTAAGATTTATAAATTTCTTCTGGTCTACAAACTCCAGGAGTTCTGTGCAATCATTTAGATTAATAAACTTCGAGAGTTCTATGAACTCTAGTAGTTCGATAAATTCAAGAAATTTAATAAATTCCTAGAGTTCTATAAGCTTTTGGAGTTCTATGAACTGTTGGGGCTCTACGAACACTAAAGATTCTTGAACTGCGGAAGTTTTATAAAGTCCGGAAATTTTATAAACTCCGGAAATGTTATAAACTCCAGAAATTTTATAAACTCCTTCAGGTCTTTAAACTCCTTCAGGTCTATGAACTCCGAAAGTTCTAAGAACTCTTAGAGCTCTATGAACTCAGGAAGTTCTATATAGTCCTGAAGCTCTGAAAACATTGGGAGTTCTATAAACTTTAGGAGTTCTCTGAACACTAAAAGTCCTACAAGCTCCAGGATTTCTATAAACTCCGGGAGTTCTATGATCTCTTATAATTTTATGATCTCTTCGAGCATTATCTCTTGGAGTTTTTTAAACTCCTGCAGTAGTATAAACTCAGGAAGTCTGTAATTCCTAGATCGCTATCATCTCTGGAAGTTCTACGAACTCACGGAGCTATAAGAACACTGTAAGTTCTATGAACTTCGGGAGTTCTATGAACACTAAGAGTCCTATAAACTGCATATGTTCTATCATTTCTGAGAGTTCTGAAATTCCCGGGAGTTCTATGATCTCTTGGAGTTTTATAAACTCCAGGAGTTCTATAAATTTCTGCAGCTCTATGAACTCCTGCAGGTCTATAAACTCCGGGAGTTCTATGCACTCAGGAAATTCTATAAAGTCAGGGAATCCCAAGCAACTCTGGGAGTTTTATGAACTGGTGGTGTTTTATGAATTCTGGGAGTTCTATGAACTCAGAGAGTTCTATGAATTTACGGATTTTTTTATGGTATTTGTAATATTAGAAAATGGAAACCGTGGAGGCTTTCTTACTATTTATTGTTAATAATAAATAATTTGCTTCGAAATAAAAATAAAAAATATCCTAAGTAGTGTATTTTTAAAATCTAATGCGAGATATGACGTTTGAAGAGGGTCCTGGCTCTGGGGACTTTCTTTTCGATCGACGCACACGGGACTTCATATCTCATGTCTACCTTTCATTTGAGCGAAACTTTACGGTGAACGTGCGGCAAGATAAAAGTTCTGTTTTCATCGCTGGAAAATTAATAGTGAGCTGAGGACGCGTGGGAAATCAGTCCCGATCAACCGTGGAAGACAATCTGTCGCCTGGATTTATAAGAATAAGTTTCTTTCAGAATTTCAATTGAAAGAACTCCATCCCTTGGTACAAAGTAATAAAGTTCAAAGAATTTTATTCCTCGCTCTTTTTCTCAAGAATTTATCTTTTTCAACCTCACATTGATGTCACGAAGGTAAAATCTTCATTAATAAACCATCTGTCTGCTTGGATAAAATTATTAAATCCGCAAGTTTCCAATAAAAATAGGATATCTCCTAATTTTAATTGAATGTGAGAATAAAAGCCTCCCGGGGTGGCGAATGGACTGGGAAATCGGGAAATGACCGGAAAATTTTTGAGAGCGGAAAAATCGGGCAGTGAGAGTAAATTTATTTTTTGCCGAGGATTTTACAATTTTTTGGGGAAAAAAATCTATACAATCACTCGAAAAATAGAAAATAAAATTTTGTTTTTTAATTTTTTTCTAAATTGGAAGAGGAACATTTTTCTATTTAAGATTTGTATCGTGTTGTAAGGGAGAAAAATGTGGTCTTTAAGTTTTTCTAAATTTTGTTTATTGTTTTTCTTAATTGAATAATATGGTGCAAATTTTTATTCACAATTTTTTTTTTGAACTGGAGGAGAGTAATTTTTTATTTTTCTTCAGATGAAATAGAGGACATTTAGATTTTTAATTGTTTATGAATTGGAAGGACATTTTTTGTTTATGAGATTTTTAATGAATTTTAATGAAAAAAATTCTGCTTATTAATTGTTTTTCTAAATTGGAAGAAGGAAATTTTCTCATTCTTAAGATTTTTAGAGTTGGAAGGGATGAAATTTTTTATTGGCCTGAAGGGGGAACTTTTTAATATAATTTTTTCCGAATTTTCGTTTTTTGAATTTTTCTGAATTGCAAGAACTTTTTTTTTATTTTTAACGTTTTTCTTGAGTTCGAAGGAAGGGAAATTTTGGTTTTCAATTTTTTTTTTGAACTGGAAGAGGAGAATTTTGTTATTTTTAATATTTTCAGTGCAGGAAAGGACGAAATTTTGGAAAATAATTTTTTTCTGAATTGGAAGAGGCCCTTTTGTCTTTTAGCATTTTTATTGGATTGAGGGGGGAATTCTTTATTTTCAATTTTTTCAAAATCTCGATTTTTAATTTTTTCTAAATTTTGAGAGGGACACTTTTGTTTATACGATTTTTATTGAGTTGCAAGAGAGGAAATTGTAGTTTTAATTTTTTTGAATTCGAAGAAAATTTTTTTATTTTTGAAATTTTTATCGAGTTGGAATGGCGGTAATTTTTTTTACGTATTCATTGAGTTTGAAGGAACGAAATTTTGGTTTTCTTTTTTTATTTAACCGGAAGAGGGAATTTCAGAAAAACATTTTTAGAGTATGAAGGGACGAAATTTTGGATAATAATTTGTTTTTTATTTGGAAGAGGTCATTCTTTCTTTTTAGCACTTTTATTTCATTGAAGGAGGAAGTCTTTATTTTTAATTTGTTTTCCAAATTTTCGATTTTTTATTTTTTCTGTATTGTAAGAAATACATATTTTGTTTATACGATTTTCATCGAATTGTAAGGAAGGAAAGTTTGATTCTAATTTTTTTCAATTGGAAGAACATTTTTTTATTTTTAAGATTTTTATCGAATTGAAAGCGAGGTAATTTTTTATTTTCAACGTTTTTATTGAGGTGGAACGAAGCAAATATTGGTTTTCAATTTTCGCTGAATTGGAAGAGTGAAATTTTGTTATTTTTAAGACTGTTAGAGTTGGAAGGGAAAAAATGTTTTTTTTTTTCTAAATTGGGAATGGCTTTTTTTCTTTTTAGTATTTTTATTGAATCGAAGGCGGAAAGATTCTACTTTCAATTTTTTTTTCGAATTGAAAGAAGTTAATTTTATAATTTTAATATTTTTATCGAAATGGAATAGAGGAAATTTCGATTTTTAATTTTTTCTGATTTGGAACAGGTCATTTTTTTTAAACATTTTTCTTGAGTTGGAGGAGGATTTTTTATTTTCAATTTTTTTACCCCCAATTTGGGAGAAGGTAATTTTTTTAACACATTTTGTTGAGATAAAATGGTGTGGAAATTTCTATTTTTATTTATTTCCTGAATTGGAAGAACATTTTATTATTTCCAAGATTTTTATCCAGGTCAAATTTTTTATTTCCAATGACGGTGAAAAATTTTAGCAAATCAGGAAAATCCAGGGAAATGTCTGGGATTTTTTTTCGTCGATTGAAACAGCCTCTGAAATACTGGAAAAGATTTTAAAGAAATTTTGTTCTAAATTTTGGTATTATTCGAATTTTGCAAAATTCAAAATGGCAGATCCAATATGTCGGACGAATTATGAAAAAATTAATGGATTTTCATGAAACGTGTTATCTGGGGTTT
>CAKNXH010085556.1:0-22731 GCA_932178445.1 Andricus quercusramuli | reverse complement strand
CACAATGGCCCAACTTATACAGTGTCCCAACCTATACAATGTGCCAACCTATGCAGTGTCCCAACCTATACAATGTCCCAACCTATACAACACTCCTCTACTTTCCATAAAGTACGTTACCAATTTGAGGGGATAAGAAAATCTAACTATATTTTTGGGTAAAAGTTCTTTTTTAAATTACAGAGGCTACGATTAAATTTTTGGCTCAGAATTAATCTTGTTTAGTTGAAAATTCTATTATTTTATTGAAAATTTAATTATTTTGTTGAAAATGCAACGTTTCTGTTCAAGTCACTTTTTTTTATCAAAAATTGAAATACTTTGTTGAAAATTCATTTATTCATTTGAAGGTTCATCTCTTTGGGTGAGAATTTATCTTTTTCAGCTGTAAGTTCAACTTTTTGGTTAAAAATTAACTTGTTTCGTTGAAAAATTATTTATGTTTTTTTTCCGTTAAAAAGAAGATTATTTTACCTCAAATGAAACTACTTCGTAAAAAACTTCATTTTTCATTAAGCTTTAATAATTATCATTGAAAATTCAACTGTTTGTTTTCAGATTAACTTTTATGTTAGAAATCATCTTTTGGCTTGAAAATTTAACAATTTGGTAGAAAATTAAACTTTTTGGTTGGAAAGTCATATTTTCATTTTGGAAATTCAGATATTTTGTAAATAATTTGTCTTTTTGGCTGTACAATTGCATAATTGAGTTGAAAATGCATGTATTTTCTTCAAAAATTCATCTCCTTCAGTAGCACATTAATCTTCTTGGTCAAAAATTATTCTTCATTTTGGTTGAAAATATAACGACCTTGTTGAAAACCCACTTTTTTATTGAAAATTATTTTTTCATCCGAAAATTGAACTATTCCATTCTTGGTTGGAACTTTATCCTGTATATTGTATAAGTTAAAAATTCATCTCTTTTGTAGAACATTCATATATTTTGTTGACAAGTCATCGTTTTGCGTGAAAAATTAACCTTGTTTTTTGGAAATTCAACTTTTTGGTTGAAAATTCAACTCTTTGGTAGAAAATACACATAATTTATCAAAAAGACGTCATTTTGGGTGAAAAATTATTCTTGTTGGTTGGAAATTCAACTTTCTGGTTGAGAATTCAACCATCTTGTTAGAAATTCATCTTTCTTGATTGAAAATGGTCTTTTTTGTTGAAAATTCATCTTTTCGGATTTAGAAGTCCACCGTTTTCTGGCACACTTAACTTTTTAGCCTAAAAGATTTACTCTTTTGGATTGGAAAATTCATCTTCCATGGTAAAAAAGTCATCCTTCTGGGTTAAAAATATTCAACTATTTTTCGGAGGATTCGTCTCTTTACTATAAAGTTCATCTATTTGGTTGTTAATGCAACTGTTTGATTGCAAATTAATTTTTTTTTTTGTAAATTCGTCCTTTTGTGTTGAAAATTCATCTCTTTGGGTAGACAATCTCGAAAACTCTAACAATAACATCAAATGCAGTACTGTTATATTCCCAATATAAAAAAAAATCATTTCATAAACAAGGAAAATAATGTTGTTAAAAAATTTGAAAACGATATTAGTAGGTTATGGTTGGTCATTAAAGGTTCTTAATTTATAAGTAATCGATGCATCTCGAAGACGCGAACAATCATATCACATACATTACTGTTGTGTTCCCAATATTGAAAAAGTTTTCCCGATATCAACACGATTAACAATATATTTTCCAAATATATAAGTCAATATTGCTAGAACATAAGGGGTCATAAATGTTCGTCAATAGATCATTCGACGTGTCTCAGAATCGCGAACAAACATGTCCGATACAGTACAGTAGTAATCCTGACATGGGCAAAGTTTCTCCCATATGAACAGATTACGCAATTTTTTTTTAAATTTCATAAATTGGTACTTATAGGTCACGGAAGGTTCAAAAATAGGTCAATCGATGCGTCTCAAGGACGCGAACAAAACTCTACATATAATATAGTCATATGTTAAATATCGAAAAAGTTTTTCCCATATAAACAAAATAAACCATATTTTTGAAACCTCATAAATCGGTACTGATGAGTCATAAAAGGTTCAGCTGTAGCTCGATCGATGCGTCTCTAAGACGCGAACAAATAGGGTCGAATTATATCGAAATATCTCAAATTTGAAAATTTGGGTAATTAAAATCCTCCCTCTCTGAGGAAGAGTTATTGAATAAAATTCCTCTCTATTAAAAAAAACTATATTTTGCTCAAGAGAAAATTAGGCAACATTGTTCAACCGAGTCCCAGTGTTGCTGCTGGGACTTTTAACACCTCCGACTTCTCATGTACAGTTATAAGAGCGTAATCCATATATTCTTGGGTTCGATGCCTGATGAATGACGTTGCAATTATATTCTCATCAACTCGTGCGCTTAACTCACTCTCTATCTCCCCAACCTCTCTCCATCTTTTTCTATTATTTTCTTTTTTATTTCTCAATTCGTCAGAAGTCACCGCAACAGTCGTAGCAACCTCAGCCGCACTTATGCGATCTCTGGTGTGGGTGTCGATTGTAGAATATAGGACGAATATAGGACGTAAAATATACTACATAGAATATACTACATAGAATATATATCTGGGTGTGCATATGTGTACGTGTATGTGTGTATGTGTATTTGTATGTCTGTATGTGTATATTTGTGAGTGTTTGTGTGTATTTACTATTAGAGTACGTAGAAAATACCATCCTACCTTCCGGCCAGGTGCGGCTTAGTGCCACGCGCGGTTAGCCGCAATCGCGACTCGACATGGCTAATTATCGCGCATTGTCGTCGAAGCGCGAGGATGGAAGCGTTTTTCGCGGTACTACCAGGCACGGACATCGGTTCGACGTTAAAAACCTTAGTCCACCTGACAAAGGCCGCAGGAATGTGAAAAGTAATTAATTATTCGGAGGCTCGACTTTTTGTCAGCCGGTCACGCTTCCTAGACGAATTCGAATTAATTAGCTCGCTTAGGTCTATAAGAAATTGGGCTCTAAACACCCAGGTCAAGCGCCTCACGACAATTTCGCACATATCCTTTTTCACTTGAGTTTTACGAAACTTTCACATTTTTATGAATTGTACGTTTTTTAGGATTTCTTATTGCACTGGAGAGAAAACCTTACAGTTCCCTGTGCAGGAAATTATTGGGAGAGACTTGCGTCCAGTTAGGGCATTGTCTAGTCCGTCTAATGTAGACGGTCCTTTCAGGGCCTTATCGGGTGCTGGCTAGCTTGAGAGGAGCAAAAATTTCTTGAACTTTTGTTTCCAAATATTTTTATGCACGTTTCCAAAAATAACGAGGGTATTTAAAAGTGTAACAAATGAAAAATTAATATTAAAAACGAAGAATTTTTCTCTCATCAATGCTTTCCCCTAATTCTCCTCTCCTCTTTTACCCTAATTATTCTCCTCTCATTTCACCACATTTCCTTCTTCCTTACTTCATATCACTGCCCTTTTTCAACTTCTCGACACTTCCCCTACTTTCCTATTATTTACCCTCATTTCCCCTACCCCCCTATAATTTTCCCTGACTTCCCCCCTCTACCCACCATCATTTCTCTTAACTCCTCAAATCACTTCCCCACTGTTTTCATCCACCATTTCCTTTATCCATCCCCTCACTTACCCTACCACTATCTCCTTCTTCCTTAGTCTTTGAAATAGTCTTTGAAATCATTTTCAACGTCAAGAATTCAAAATAGATTTTCGCAAGACCTCCACTCACTTATCCAACAACTATTCCATTTTCTCTTAGTCTTTCAAATAGTTTCTGACATAATTCTTACGTTAATAACTTATGATTGATTTCCATAAGACCAACTGTAGGGGAAGTGAGGTGGAATGATAAAATGAGAAACTCGGAAAGTGAGAAAAATGTGGAGAGAGGAAGCAAGGGCAATGAGTGAATGAGTGAATGAATAGTTAGTGAAGTGGAGGAAACCAGAGGAAAGGAGGGGGAGTAAGGAAAGTGAGAGAGAGACGTGAAGAGAAGCAGGGAAGTGATAGAAGAAAAGTAAGGTACGTGAGGGGAAATGAGGGCAAGTTTGTCAAGTGAGGGAAAAGGTAGGGAGGAGGAAAAAGGTAAGTGAAGGAAAATTATGAAAGGGGGAGTAGGGGAAGTTATGGGAAGTGAGGAGAGAAGAATTAGGGGAAGTGCAAGGAAATTAAAAGCGGGGACATAGGGGAAGTTAGACGAGGAAAAGTAGAATAATTGGGAGAAAATAATAGATAAAGTAGAGACAATAAGAGGGGGAGTAGAGGAAGTAATAAGAAATAAGAGGAGAGAAACTAGGGTAAGTGACGGAAAGTGAAAGGAGAAAAAGTAGATAGAGTAGGGGAAATGAGGGGTGGAGAAGTGTGGGGAGTGATGGAAAGTAAAGTAGGGGGTGAGGGAGGAGTAGGGTAAACGAGGTTAAGTGAGGGAAATACAGAGAAGTAGGGGAAGCGAGAAGAAAAAAGAGGAGAGATGTTGAGGAAGTGAGGTAAAATATGAGAAGAAGAAGTAGGGTGAATAAGGGGGAATGAGGGGAGGGTAACTAAGGGAAGCAGGGGAAGTGAGCAAAAATAAGAAGAGGGGGTGTTGAGAAAAATGATGTAAAATAATAACAAGGGAAGTGGGGGAAATGAGGGGAGGAAAAGTAGAGGGAATAACGAGAAATTAGGGGAGAGGGTGTTGAGAAAGTGAGGTGAAATAAGAGAAGGAGAAGTAGATGGAATGAGGAGAAATAAGGGGATAGTTTGATAGGGTGAGTTAGGGGAAAAGTAGGGGAAAAGAGGTTGGAAACTGGGGGAAGCGATTGGAGGGGATTGGAGGAGGTGATTGAAAGTTGAACTGCTTTCTTAAGAAATCATTTTTTTGGGTGATGATTCATAATTTTCGTTGAAAATGTATCTCTTGTTGAAAATTTGACCATTTTGATGAAAATTCAATAATTTTGCTGAAAATTCAACTTTTTGGTTGAAATTCAACTTTTTTGTTGAAAGTTGAACTCCTTTCTTGAAAATTCATTTTTCTGTTTGAAGAATCATAATTTTAAATTAAATTCAAATCTTTGATTGAAAATTTAACTGTTCAGTTAAAAATTTAACTGTATAGTTAAGTATAGTAGAAAATTAACTTTCCTGCTGAAATTTTATTTTTTAAGTCGAAAAGTCAACTTTATGCCCCCATTTTTCGAAGAATACATACATTTTTTTAGTGAAAGATTTATAATTTCAGTTAAAATTCAACTCTTTGGTTGAAAATCGAAGTTGTGTGAACTGACAAAAATTTAAGATTTATTAATGTAAAATTTTATTATAACATTTTCTGTGAAAATAATTTATTTTCAATCAAGGGAAAGGGAATTTTCAACAAAATAGTAAAATTTTCGAACAAACTGATAAAACTTCGATAAAAAAAATTCTTTATTAACGCAAAGTGTAATAGTTGATATTTCCACCAAAAATATTTTCATTTCCAATAGAAAAACTGCTAAACCAAAAAATACGAACTTTCGACATAAGAGATGAATTTCTAACCAAGAAAGATTGTTTAATCAACAAAGAAAATAATCTTATCCAAAATGTTGAATTTTAAAGTCATAAAGACGAATTTAGAAAGAAAGAGTTGAATTCACAACCCGAAAATATGCATCTTCCATCAAAATAATTGAATTATTTACTAAAAAAAGACAAGTTTTCAGTAAAATAAGCGAATTTTCAACTGAAAAAGATCAATTTTATAACAAAAATGAAATAGCCACATTTCAGGTAAAAAAAAGAATTTTCAACAAAATTTTCACATTTTTAACAAAAGAAATGAAATTTTAACTGAAATGATACATCTACAATCAAAAAAATAAAGATGTAACTATATAGTTGAATTTTCAACCCAGGAGATGAATTTTCTGAAAAAAAAAAAAATTCAACAGGACAGATGAATTTTCAACTAAAAAAAAAAAATGATAGATTCTTAACAAAAAATAGAATGGTTTGATATTCAGTCAGGAAAATAAGTTTTTAAGCAAATAAAATAATGTTCCAACAAAATAGTTAAATTTTCAATGAAAAAAATTGATTTTCAACCGAAGAAATAAAATTCTACCCAAAAAGATTAATTTTCGACCAGGAAAGAATAATTTTTAACCAAATACATGAATTTTCAAACAAAAGAGTTAAGTTTCTACCGAAAACGGTCAAGTTTTTCAACAACATATATATATGTATACATTTTTAGATAACAAATTTAAATTTTTAACGAAGAATAAAATCGTTTAATTCTCAGCTAAAGAAATAAGTTTTTGAGTAAATAAACTAAATTTTCAACGAAAAAGTTGGATTTTCACCTAAAAAAATCAATTTTCTAACAAAAAGATTAAATTTCTATTGAAAAAGATTCCGAAAAAAACTTTAGTTGTATTGTTAATTACAAAAAGTAATTTTTATTAAAAAAACTAATTTTCAACGGAATAAATGAATTTTCAACCAAAAGGATTAATTTTCTACCAAAAAAGAACAATTTTTAACAAAATACATGAATTTTCAACCAAATATTTCATTTTTCAATAGAATTTTTAACCTAATTGTTGAATTTCCAAGCAAAAAGTGAATGGGTCTCCAAGAAGATTAACATTCTACCACAAAGTACAACGTTTTAACAAAATACGGAAATTTCCTAATGAATAGATGAATTTTCAAGTGAAGAAGATTGATATGCTCAAACAAACATTGAATGGTTGAGTTTTTAGTTAAAAAAATTAATCTTCAATAAAAAAATAAAATTTCAATGCCAAAGAAATGAATTTTGAATCTGAAAGATTATTTTTTTGTACCAAAAAGAGATTAATTTTCAACGAAATTAATCTCGTTTACCATTTTGAAACGATTCAAAAATAATAAAAACTTATAAGATATTTTAGGAATTTTGCTTTCTAAAGATTTCCTTAAATTCCGGAAAAGAGTGGAAGATTTTGAAGAAAAATATTCCAATTTGGTACGATTTAAAAATATAAAAAAATGAGTAAATTCAAGAAATATTCAGAAGATTTTCAAGAGATTGAAAAAGAATTTCAAATTGTAAAAAATTTTAGAAAATACAGATTTGTTCTTAAAGATTTTGAACCAAGACTTCAGAAGATTTGAAGAAATTTTCAAAGGTTTTAAGTGAATAAACAATTTTTCTTAAAATTTCTAGGAGAATTTGGAAGATTTGAAGACAATTTCTTCACATTTTTAATGATTTGAGATGTTTTGAATATTCAAAAATCTTTTCTAATTTTCTCAAGAATATTATAAAATGCATATTCACATAAACTTAAAAACTAACTTATAATACTTCTTTTCTTTAAAGAAAAGTTTTTAAAAAACAATATTTGTTGAGAATTTATATTTTCAGTTTGAAAATTCAACAATTATGTTGAAACTTTACTTATTTTGTTAAAAATTTAAGAATTTTCTTAAAAAGCCATGTTTTCTTGTAGAAAAGATATTTTTTTGTTTAAATTAAATTAATGAATTTGAAAAATTAGAATTTGTTTCTGAAATACTGTTTTATGCTATTTATGGGTAATTTTCAAATTGTAGGCAAATAGCACCTACAGTGGCAATAATATTATTATTAGGAATTAAATATTTGATAATGGAAATTGATCTTATCACATATCAAAATTTTTAATCCAAAAGGGGCAGTCATGAAAATAAGAAATAATAATGAATCCATGCGCACGCGCATATAATCAGTCGTACGCTGTTCTATTGTAGCGTACGGTAATGATGCGAGAAAAATGTTAAAGTTCAAACTTTTCTAATGTTTATAAAAAATAACAGATTTTAATTATAAAAAGTCACCTAATTGTGAAAGAAAACACCGCCAAGCAAGTAACGGAATGGTTTTTATAATTTTTTTTTCATCCCGAAAATGGTTTTCAACGCACGTATGGGAATGACGTTTATGTTGTCAAGATGCACTTTTCAGTTTTAATATCGGATTCACAAAAAAGAGATTTATTATTTTAAGCTCAATTTTTTTAAATTAAACGATACACCTAATATTCCTGTATTTATTACTCAACTGTAACCACAATATTTTACTAGAAAAAAAAGACGTACGGTAATGACGTCTGAAACGGCAAAAATTGAGGGACAGACTTCAAGGCTTTTACAATATTATTCATTTGACTTAAAAAAGGTGCATACATTAAATTTATGTTCATGTGAAGTTTACAAACTTGATACGTTAAGCGTTTTTCAAGTTACTGTCTAAAAAAAAGGAGAAAATCAGTTTATCCCTGTGCGAAGTGAGGTTGGCACGCCGTGCGGTAATGACGTTTCGGGAGCTTTTTATATTAAATTAAAGTAAATAGGAACAGTAATGAAAAAAAGGACTGACCATTTTCTAGAGGATGATGATAAGTGTTTATGAAATTTAAAAAAAATCAGCACGAGTTTCTAAGTTAATGTTATATTACTGGGATTTGAAGTTTGCCTTCAATTTGACAATTACCCTTATAGAAGATTCTATGTTAAAAGTATTTCAATATTGAAATGCTGGTATTTGAATTTTTATGATCAAGACAAATCTGAACAAAAAATCCTTGTGGTAGTGTAAATGCTACATTGCAACAACCGAATTTCTTCATTATCTCCATATCTAAAGGTAATGTTTCCCTGCGATGTAGGGTACGACGTGCCGACCACTTTGGGTACGACGTGCCGACCACTTTGGGTACGATGTACCGCTACTTTGCCAACACTGATTTTTTGATACATATGATATCAAATGCCAGATCAATTTGTCAGATTCTCACGTACGTGAATCTATGTTAAAAGCAATTGACAAGTTTGATTAGACGTCAACCAGATGCAAGCCGGTTATGGCACTTTGGCACCACTACAATTGCAAAATGAAAATTCCTTGTGGTAATTGTGCATGTGGTACCAATATAATACACAAACACACAAATACAGAAACAGGCACGCGTGCATGCATTGTAGCAGTACAATCTATATCACGCCAATCAGTTAACCCGGCATGGTCTTGACGCTAATGCGTTGTTAATGCGACAAACTCGTTGTGGGTAAACAGTGGCAGTGGTATAAGGCTATAAGCCTCCAGTTACGGAAGAAAACCCCTTTTGAGAGTGGGTATAATATTTATTCGTTTAGGCTTTAGGCTCTTTGCAATGACACTTGAAACCTCTTGTTTGTGACGGTGACAGCCGACAACTGCCAACTGGTCCTCCCTACTTGGCTATCATACTGATAGATGGAATATGAAGATCTTTAGGCCCAGTTTATACTCAAGACCACCTCAGACATTTCATTTGCTTCTACAAACAGGACCCAATATTTGGATTTTTTTGCCTCAATCGAGACTCGTTCTTAGGGGTCAAAATTTGATTGCTCAATTAGTACCCTCTTCAGCGGCGACTTCATTCCTGGTCCACTTTTTACAAAAAATCGAGTTCAATGAATTCAGTTTCAAAAAGTTTCTACTGGTCCCAGATTAATTTATCAACGATTTTCAATACAGTTTATTAATTATGTGCAAATTTTAAGGGCTTCTTTACCATTGCTGAATTTTAAACAATTGTCAATGACAATGATATTAAAGTTTTATTATACCGAGGGTTCACCACTCTACATCTGGATGTACCAATTATATTTCAACGATTTCACAAACATTTATATTTCCAAGATTTCAAGGATTTTGCTAAGATTTCAAAACTTCCACAAAGATTTAAAAACATTTTAATAGATTCTACAAAAGGTTTCAAACAAATTTCCAAAATTTCACGAAGATTTCAAAATATTTCAGAATATTCCAAAAGATTTCGCGAAGATTTAGACGATTTTGAAGATTGGACAAATATGTCAACATTTCAACAAATGTTTTACGAAGATTTAAACAGATTTGGATGAGATTTCACGATAGGCTTCCAAAATATTTCAAAGATTTCATGAAGATTTCATGAGGATTTCAAAAATTTCAAAAATATTTCACAAATATTTGGAAGATTCGAAGATTTCATTATATTTTAGCACATTTCATAAGATTTAAGAGATTTCAAAAGATTTCAGAATATCTCTCAAACTTTCGTTAGGATTTCAATGGTTTTAGAAAATTAAAAAAAAATTCCAAGATTTCAAAAGATTCCAAATGATTTCATAAAGATTGCAAAGATTTTAAGTATAAAAATATTTCCAATTCGTCTAGAAGGGTTCGAAAATATCCCAAAGATTTTAAAGAATTTCGAAGATTTCACAAATAATTCACAGAAATTTCAAGTATTTCAAACGTTTCCATAGATTTCAATCAGATTTCATATGAAAGATTTCTAAAAATTTCAAAATATTTCGGAATATTTCCAAATGTTTCGCAAAGATTTTAATGGTTTTAGAAGATTTCACAGATTTCAAAGATTTCAAAAATATTTCAAAAATATTTGGAAGATTTCATTATATTTCAGCACATTTCATAAGACATCAAGATTTCAAAAGATTTCAGAATATTTATAAATGTTTCGCAAGGATTTCAATGGTTCCAGAAGATTTGAAAATTTTCGAAGATTTCAAGATTCCAAATGATCTCACGAAGATTTCAACGATTTTAAGTATTCAAAAACAGTTCCAATTTGTTTAGAAGGGTTCGAGAATATCCCAAGGATTTTAAAGAATTTCAAAGATTTCGCAAATAATTCACAAAAATTTCAAATATTCCAAAGGTTTCAAAAGATTTCAATTAGATTTCGTATGAAAAATTTCAAAAAATTTCAGAAGATTTGAAAGATTTTAGAATATTTGAAAATATTTCAAAGATTTCAAAGGATTTGAAATGATTTCAGAGGATCTCAAGAATTTCTCAAAGATTTTGAAGATTTCGAAAAAATTTCAATAGATTTTACCCTAGGTTTCAGGAAGATTTCCAAGATTTCACAAACATTAGGGAATATTTTAACATATTTCACAAAGATTTCCAAAGTTATCAATATATTTCAGGATATTTCCAAGATTTCAAATGATTTTTGATAATTTCACAAAGATTTCAAAGATTTGAATTATCTCAAAATATTTCGAAATATTTCAGAAGATTTCAAGGATTCTGGAAAATTCCAAAAGATTTCACAAAGATTTCAAAGATTACAGAAGAGTTGAAAAGATTTTGAAGATTTCAAAAAATTTCAAAAGATTTCAAAGATTTTAGAATACATTGAAATCTTTCATAATATTTCAAAGCTTTTACAAATATTTTAAAAGATTTCGCAAAGATTTTATACAGATTTTATATTTCAAATGTATCAAAATATTTCAGAATAGTTAAAAGATTTCAGAAGATTTCAAATGATTTCACAAAGATTTCAAAGATTGTAATTATTTCAAAATATTTAGAAATATTTCAGAAGATTTCAAGGATTTCCCAAAGATTTTATTTATCTCAAAATATTTTGAAATATTCCAGAAGATTTCAAGGATTTCACAAATATGTAACATGATTCTGGAACATTCCAAAAGATTTCACAAAGATTTCAAAGATTACAAAATATTTCCAAAGACTTTAGAGATTTCAAAAAATTTCAAAAGGTTTCAGAATAATTTGAAATATTTCATAATTTCAAGGATTTCACAAAGATTTCAATAGATTTTACTATAAATTTTAGAAGGGCTTCCAAGATTTCCAAGATTTCACAAAGATGTTAATTATTTCAAAATATTTCAGAAGATTTCAAGGATTTCACAAACATTTAAAATGATTTTGGAATATTTCACAAGATTTCACAAGGATTTCAAAAGATCTTGAAGAATTTCAAAATATTTAAAAAATATTTTTCATTTGATGGAATCATAGCTATCAGCCAAGATTTCACAAGATTTCACAAAAATTTCATACAGATTTTGAAGATTTCAGAAGATTTCAAATGATTTCAAAAGATTTCAAAGATTTCGAAAGATTTCAAATGATTTCACAAAGATTTCAAAGATTGTAATTATTTCAAGATATTTCGAAATATTTTGGAATATTTCAAGGATTTTCCGAAAATTGTAATTATCTCAAAATATTTAAGTATATTTCAAGGATTTCACAAACATTTAAAATGGTTTTGGAATATTTCAAAAGATTTCATAAGGATTTCAAAAGATCTTGAAGAATTTCAAAATATTTTTAACATATTTTTTATTTGATGAAATCATAGCTAACAGCCGAAATTTAACAAGATTTCACAAAAATTTCATACAGATTTTGAAGATTTCAGAAGATTCCAAATGATTTCAAAAGATTTCAAAGATTTCAGAAGATTTCAAGGATTTCCCAAAGATTTTAATTATCTTAAAATATTTCAGTAGATTTCAAGGATTTCACAACATTAAAAATGTTTCTTGAATATTTAAAAAGAATTGACAGAGATTTCAAAGATTACAAAAGATTTCAAAAGATTTTGATGATTTCAAAATTTTCGAAAAATATTTCTTATTTGATGAAGTCATAGCTAACAGCCAAAATTTCACAAGATTTCACAAAAATTTCATACAGTTTTTGAAGATTTCAGAAGATTCCAAATGATTTCAAAAGATTTCAAAGATTTAAGAATATTTCAAAAGGCTTCGCAAATATTGCAATGGTTTCAGAAGATTTCAAAGATTCCCAAGATTTCAAAAGATTCCCAATAATTTTACAAAAATTGGAGAGAATTTCAAAGATTTAAGAATATTTAAAAAGATTTCGGAATATTTCAAATGGTTTTGCCAAGATTTCGAAGGTTAGAAAAGATACAAACGATTGTAAAGATTTCACAAATATTTTATAAAGATTTTGGATTCCAAGGGTATCAAAACATTTCAGAATATTTCAAAGATTCCAAAATATTTCAAATGATTTCTCAAAGATTTCAAAGATTGTAATTATTTCAAAATATTTCGAAATATTTCCGAAGATTTCAAGGATTTCCCAAAGATTTTAATTATTTCAAAATATTTCAGTAGATTTCAAGGATTTCACAACATTTAAAATGGTTCTTGAATATTTCAAAAGATTTCACAGAGATTTCAGAGATTACAAAAGATTTCAAAAGATTATAAAAATTAAAAAATGTTTGAAAAATATTTTTTATTCGATGAAATCATAGCTAACAGCCAAAATTTACACAAGATTTCACAAAAATTTCATACAGATTTTGAAGATTTCAGAAGATTCCAAATGATTTCAAAAGATTTCAAAGATTTCAGAAGATTTCAAGGATTTCCCAACGATTTCAATTATCTCAAAATATTTCACTACATTTCCAGGATTTCACAACATTATAAATGGTTCTTGAATATTTCAAAAGAATTCACAGAGATTTCAAAGATTACAAAATATTTGAAAAGATTTTGAAGATTTTAAAATTTTTGAAAAATATTTTTCATTTGATGAAATCATAGCTAACAGCCAAGATTTCACAAAAATGTAATACAAATTTTAAAAATTTCAAAGATTTCAAATGATTTTCAAAAGATTTTAAGATTGTTGAACTCTCTGATTATATCATTTCAATTAATAAGAAAAAAATCAATTCGTATGAATTATTAAGACTTTGAAATATGTGCCACTAAACAAATTTCAGTCAGTATTACAAAATTTCATGACTTTTCCAGGTTTTTCAGAACTTTCTCATAATTCAACTGACATAAATAATTATATACAAAGATATTATAAACTTACTGGAATTCAGGTAGGAAAAAATCAATTTTTAATTTTTATATTCAATAATAGAATCCTGTTCCATAAATTCTGTCCTTGTTCTTATAATCACCGTGGGTGCGCTAACTGCGTAATTTCGCCCCTATCCTCTCCTCCCCCAAACCCTGCTTTTTAACCCGTTTTAACGACACCTGGTTGGCCCACCCCTACGGCGTTTCTCCTGATATATGTCACGATTTAGGGTCCAAACTTGACGGGGGTTCGAGGAAACCAGATTTCTCTCTTCGTTTTTGCTGCAACTTTTTTTCCAAGGTCCTTCTCTCATCTTTATCGCGCGAGCCTGACATTTATGGCGACAAACGATCGTCACCGAAACCCGGTGATCTTTTCCAATTTGTTAATTGGCAGGATGCACCGCAAAAATATGCACGATCAAGTCTCAGGTAAATATAAAATATAAAATATAAAATAATAATACAATACGATCACGATAATTTATCGTGGATCACCTGTGCGCGCTGACGATCCTCAATTTCACTTTATCTCTCTCTGGTGTTATTATTAAATCCAATTATAAATTTCCCGGGGAAAGGAAAAAAAATATCCGGTTCCGGTGGCAAAAAATTACTGTTGCCCGATAGACATTCAGATAGTTGTATTTTATTCGAAATAAATTTCCTACACTACACTACACTACACTATACTACACTATTTTACACAACACTAAAACTCCATTATTTTACACTACACTACACTACACTACACTACACTACACTACACTACACTACACTACACTACACTACACTTCACTACACTATACTACACTACACTGCACTTCACTACACTATACTACACTATTTTACACTGTACTACACTACACTACACTACACAATACTACACTATTTTCAACCACACTACACTACATTACACTATACCATTTTACACTGCACTACACTACACTACACTAGACTACACTGCACTATTTTCAACTACACTGCACTACACTATACTACACTGCACTACAATACACTACACCACACCACACTACACTACACTGCACTATTTTCAACTAGACTGTACTACACTATACTACACTACACTACACTACACTACACTACACTACACTACACTACAGTACACTACAGTACACTACACTACACTATACCATTTTACACGGCACAGCAGAAGACTAAACTATTTTACACTACACTACCCTATTTTCAACTACACTACATTACACTACACTATACTACACTTTTTTTCACTACACTACACCACACTACCCTACACTTCACTACACTGTAGTTAAATTTTCAATTAGCAAACTTAATTTCCGAAAAAAAGGATTCTTTATACAAAATAGTTAAATCCTTAACCAAGTAGTTGAATTTTTAACCATAAAAGACACTACACTACATTACACTATACCATTTTACACTGCACTACACTACACCTCACTACACTAGACTACACTACACTATTTTCAACTAGACTATACTATACTATACTACACTATACTACACTACACTAAACTATTTTCAACTACACTATACTATACTACACTATACTACACTATACTATACTACACTACAATATACTACACTGCACTATACTACACTATAATACACTACACTACCCTACACCAAGTAGTTGAATTAAAAAAATAATAATAATTTCACGCCAAGAATAGCATTTTTATACCAAAATTGACGAACTTTCAACCAAAAATTTGAATTTTCCATTAAAAAAAATTAATTTTCATTATTAATTTTCATGAAAAATCGAAAATCAAATAGTGCGGATTCGAGACTAATAAATTAGTCGAAATTGACTTTTATTATCAGTAAATAGACTCACTGATTAAATCAGTCATTTCAAATGATCTATTCTCTTGGAAGGTGCAAATAAAGAATATCAGTTTTCAGCCAAAAATGGTGTAGTTAAATTTTCAATTAGCAAAATTAATTTCCAAAAAAAAGTATTTTTGACAAAATAGTTAAATCTTTAACCAAGTATTTGAATTATTAACCATAAAAGATGGATTTTCTGCCAACAAGAATAATTTTCCACGAAAAAATACGACTTTTCAACCGATGACAAGAATTTCCGAACAAAAAATTTGATTTTCAACTGAAAAAAAGATTAATTTTCAACCCAAAACAATTAATTTTCCACATCAGAGCAATTCAATCAAGTAGTTGAATCATCAAATAAAAAATAAATAAGTTTTTGCACCATGAATATTAATGTTTTTCCAAAAAAGAGAAATTTTTCAACAACATAAATAAATTTTCAAACAAATAGATGAATCTGCATCTAAAAAATATTAATTTTCAACCAATAAAAATAAATTTTTACATATCAGTTTGAATTTCAACCAAAGAGATAAATTTTCAACAAAATGTTTTCCACAAAATATAAGAATTGTCAAATAAAAAGATTGATTGAAAAAATAATAATTTAGGAAAAACAAGTTGAATAAAACAGTTAAATTTCAAATAAACAAAGATCAAATTTCAATCAAAGAGATAAACTTCCAACTGAAATGGTGAATTTTGAATCAAAAAATTAAATTGTTAACAAAAATATTCAACTTTCAATTAAGTAACTTGAATTTGAAAAATATAATCAATTTTGCGCCAAGAAGATTAATTTTATACCAAAAAAGACAGATTTTTAACAAAATACAGAAATTTTCAATAAAATAAATGAATTTGCAACAAAAAAGATAAATTTACAGAATAAAATACTCCCTTGAGCAAATTTTTAACAAGATACAAGAATTTCCAAAATTTTGAACCAAAAAAATGAATTTTCAACGAAGCAATTCAACTTTCAAAAAAGTTCGTTAAATTTCCAAACAAAAAATTAATTTTGCGCAATTAAAATTAATTTTATATCAGGAGAAAAAACAAATTTTTAACGAAATAAAGAAATTTCAACGAAATAAATGATTTTGCAACAAAAAATCAATTCACAACCAAAAATAGAATTTCAGACTCTAACGCGAGTTTTCAAGAAGGTACAAGAATTTTCGAACGAAAAGTTTTATTCTCAACTAGAAAAAAAAATTCGAAGAAAAAAAACAATTTTTTAAGTAAATAGTTACCAATAAAGTCAAATTTTCATGGAAATACACGATATTTCAACCAAATATTTGAATTTTCAACTAAAAAAATCAATTTTTTGAAAAAAATGGAATATATAAACTTTCAATTAAACAAATTGTTTTTCAAAGAAAAAGAAAGAAACATTTTCCATCAAGAATGTTAAATTTTTAACTGAATAAAGTGATTTCCATCTAAAATTATACATCAATCTTCAAGAAAAAATTAACACAAAAATGCAATGGCTAATAATATTTGAACCGGAAAAGGTTTCAATTTAAAATAAAATATATTTTATATTTCAACCAAAAAGGGATTTCAATTCCAAATAAAAAACAGTTAAATTCAAGCAAAAATGCCATTTATTTGATTTTTTTTAAGATTAATTTTTTAAAAGAAGAGACAAATTTCCAACAAAATAATGAATTTTCAACCAAAAAAATCCAATGACAAAAATTTTAGTTCCAAACAAAAGCTGTTGATATTTTAACCAGAAGAATTTGTAATATTGAATAAAAAAATGGAATTCAAAAGCAAAAGAACGAATTTTCAACAAAATAGTTGAATTCTGAACCAAATAGTTGACTTTTCAATTGAAAAAGATCACTTCTCAACCAAAAATGTAATTGTCCAATTTTCAATTACCAAAATTAATTTTGAATGAAAAAAAAACAAATTTTTAAGAAAAGAAATTGATTTTCCAAGAAATTAATAAAATTTTTATCCAAAAAGATGAATTTTCAACAAAGTTTCAATCTTTCAAATCAATTAGTTAATTTTTCAACCAAAAAATGTAAATTATTAGTAATAAATGTACTGGTTAATATTTCAGCAAAAAAAAAAAATTCTTAAATAAAAAGATGAATAATTTTGAACCAAGTATATTTATTTTCTACCGATAATAACGAATATATCTAATAATTTTGTGTGACACAACTGGTAACTTTTAGAAATTAAATCAGTAATTTTGATTTATCTAATCCGTAACTTTCAATGTTTTAACCAGTCAATTATGGTTCATCTAAATCATTAATTAAACAAAGTTTCTTCATGTACCGAAAAAATCGGACTATTCGCACCGGAAGTTCAGTGCAAATAGCCCATTCCTAATTTCGTAATTTTATTATAGCAGACAAATCAGTAACTTCTATTGACTAAAAATCAGTAATTTCAAGTGATTTAATCAGTCAGCAATACTGATTGATTCATACATTAAAAGGACTATTTTGCCAGTAGAAATGACTGATCCTTCATTCCAAGCACGTTTCATTAATTTAATCAGTCAAATTTTGACTGCTTTCAATTAAGAGTGTAGCGCGTTACGCTTTTCACTCGGTGAGACCTTTTTCAGAAATATTGGAACAGCGGGTTTACAAAGAGAATATTTGTGATGCCATTAATCTTCATAAAGTCGAAGGGAGCTGGAAGACACGCACGCATATTTATTATTGATTTACTGACCTAAACTGGTCCCGCAAAATGAATTTTCATAATTAGGAACCTTTTGAAATTTATCACATTTCTTAAAATAGTGACAAATTCTATTGTTGTTAAAAAATACGATTTATTTCGGTAACTGCAATGAAATTTAAGAACGAATTTTGACTGATTAAATTAATCAAGCATGCTCTGATACAAAAAAACGATATTTTTTACTGGAAAAAAATAGTCGTTTTAAGAGAGAAATCAGTCAGTACTGGTGAATGAATCCAATAGTCACTTAAAATGACTGAATTTCAGTTAGAAGTGACTGATCCGTCTGCTATAATAAAATAAACAAATCATTTTCAAACAAAAAAAAATACTAAATCAAATACTTGTATTTTAATAAACGGTTGAAATTAACGATAAAATATGACTGATGAACACATTGGAAGTTATAAGCTCGATCAATAAAAACGACTGATTCAATTAGTGAAAGTTACTGATTACGTAATTCAAAAGGACTGATTTAATCAACGGAATTTACACTTGAGTTACAGTCAAGTTACAGTTAAATTAAAGTTAGATTTCAGTTAAGTTACAGTTACTTTAAAGTTTAGTTAAGTTACAGTTAAGTTAAGTTACAGTTTAGTTACAGTTACAGGACTAATTCAATAAACGGAATTTACAGTTTGGATCATGCATTCAATCTTTTTGGCAGAATATTAATTCGCTTTTTATTTAAAATTAAATTTTTGTTGTTGAAATATCAGCTATTACCATTTCTGTTAAGAACTAGTTTTTTTATTGAAAATTTACTTACTTGATTGAAATTTGAACGAATTTGTTAAACAATAATTGTTTTCATTAAAAGTTCATAATTTCAGATGATAATTTATCCGTTTATTGACAATTTGACTATTTTGTTCCAAATTAGTTTTTCTGTTGTTGAAAATTAATTTTGTTAATTGAACAATCAATTATTCTATCTTCAGTTGTAAAACTATTTTGTTGAGGAATCAATCATTTTGATGAAAATTCCTCTTGTTTGGTTCAATTCTAGTGTTTTTTAACTTGAAATAAAATCTCTTTTGGTTAAAATACCAACTGTTTCTTAATTGAAATTTAAATATTGTTTAATCGAAATATCAACTACTGTATTTTAGTTGACAATTCATCTTTCTTGATTCAAAATTCAAATAATTGGTTAAAAGTGGAAAAAATCGGTTGAAAAATAATTTTTTCCGTTAGTTTTTGTTTGAAATTTTTTTTTGTCCGAAAATTTGAATATTTTATTTTTGTTTGAAAATTGATATTTCTAGTTGAAAATTAGTCTTTTTTTAGTACAATCTAAATCTTTTTAGCCGAAAATGAATCTTTTTTTAAAACTAATTCTTCTTTATTTGAAGGTTGACATTTTTTAGTTGACAATTCGTCTTTATTGGTAAAAAATAAATCTTTTCAGCTCAAAATGAAACTTTTTTTTAATTTGTTGTTTTTGAATAAAAGTTAATCCGTCTTTTTAGTGTAAAATTAATTTTCTTAGCAGAAAATCCCTTCCTTCAATTCAACTTTCTGGCTGAAAATTTAGTAAGTTCATTGAAAATTTGTCTTTTTTGGTAAAAAATTATTCGTTTTGGTTTAATATCATCTGTTTGGTTGAAAATTCGACTACTGGGTAGAAATTTAAACAACCTTGTAAAAAATTTATTTTTATTGATTGAAAATTAATCTTTTCTAGTTGAAAATGCAACTTTTTTATGAAAATTCATCTTTTTTGTGAAAAATTAGTTATTTTTGTTAAAAATTCATCCTTTTGTTGTTTGATTGATGAAAATTAATCTTTTTGGTGAAAGTTTAATCGTTTCAGTTGCAAAATCATCTTTTTGGTTGAGTTTATTTATTTTGTTGAAAATTGTCTTTTTTTGTTGGAATTTTTTGTTTTTAATTCAAAATGTAACTTTTCCATTTTTCAAAAGTAACTTTAAAATTTTTTTGTAGTCTTCGAATCTTCATTATTTGAATAAGTGAAAATTTTATATCGCGTTTAATTCTTTAGGACTTCAGGTACAAGAAGAATCTTCAAATAAACAAAAATATTTTTCAGCAAAAATAGAATAATTATATTTTTAGCTAAAGCAATGTCAACTGAAGTAGCGAATTTGCAACAAATTAGTTAAATTTTCGAAAAAAGAAATGAATATTTTACCAAAATGATGAATCTTCAAGAAAAAAATGTACTTCCAACCAAATAGTCGAATTTGCCACCAAAAATAATTGTTACATTGCCAACCAAACAGTTAAATTTTTAATCAAGAAGAATAAATTTCTATTCGAAAACGATGAATTTTATACCAAAAAGCTTGATTTTCTACTGAACAAGATTAACTTTTTTTTAAGATACAGAAATTTTAAATCAAATAGTTAAATTTTCAACCCAACTGATGAATTTTCAACCCAACTGATGAATTTTCAACAAAGTATATGAATTTCCAACAAAAGCAGATATATTTTCAACCTAAAATAGAATAGTTCAATTATTAGTTAGAAAAATAAATTCTCATCCAGAAGAAACAAATTTCCAACAAAATATTCCAATTGTCAACCAAAGAAATGAATTTTCAACCAATAATAGAATAGTTAAATTTTCAGGTAGGAAAAGAAAAAAAATTTGCAACAAAAAAAATCAATGAAAAGAAAAACGATAAATTTGTAAGCAAAAATAAAATAGTTACATTTTCAATTTTAATAAAATTTCCATCTAAAAAGCGAATTTTAAAAAAATTAGTTAAACTTTTAAACAAAGAAATGAATATTTAACTAGAATGATGAATCTTTAACAAAATAACAGAACAGAAATTTAAATATTGAACCAAAAATAGAATAGAACAATTTTCAGTTAGACAAATGAATTTAAAAAAAAAAAAAAAATTAACGAATTTTCGAAAAAATAGGTCAATTTTCCACCAGAGATATAAATTTTTAATCAAAATCAAAATAGTTAAATTTGTAGGTAGAGAGGATAAAAAAAACTTTTCATCCCAAAAAGGTACTTTTTCAGGCAAAAATGTAATTTTTACATTTTCAGTTTAAAAAATTAATGTTCGACTGAAAATGAGGATTTTCAACTGAAGAAGCAAATCTTTAACAAATTAGTTTAACTTTTAAACAAACAATTAATATTTAACTTAAATGATGAATCTAAAAAAAAAAAAGAATTTTTTTTAACCAAACAGTTAAATTTTCAACCTGAAAGATCAATTTTCTACAAAAAGGACAAATTTCCTAAAAATACATGAATTTTCAACTACAACAAATAAATTTGCAATCAAAAATAGAATGGTTTAATTTTCACTCAGTTCGACTTTCCACCAAGTAGTTGACATAAAATAATAATGTTACGTTAAGAAGATTAATTTTGTACCAAAAACGACGAATTTTTAACAAAAAATATGAATTTTTAACCATAAAATTGAATTTTCAACTAGAAAAGATTATTTTCCGAACAAAAATGGAATAATTAAATTTTCATTAGAAAAAAAAAATTTTAATCCACAAAAACAAAGAATTTTCAACAAAAAGGTTTTCTAACTTTTTGTAGTTTTCAACTAAAATCATGAATCTTGAACCGAAAGAAAAATTTATTTTTGACAAAGTAGTTGAACTTTTAAGGAAGAAGTGAAAGTATTGATAAAAAATATAAATTCTCGAAAAAAATATTGTAGTAGATATTTCAACCAAAGAAGATTTCAATTTTAAGTAAAAAACAGATATTTCAACCAAAAAATATTTAAATTTTCTAATAAAAAATAGTTTGCTTTAACAAAAAAAAAAAATCCCAGCCAAAGTCATTTATTTTCTACCAATAGAGACGAATTTGAAAACGAAAAAAGAATTGCTAAATTTTCAGTTAAAAAATTAATTTTTGCCCAAAAAACAATTAATTGTCATCAAAATGGTTGAATCTTTGACCAAAGAATGTTTAACCATAGAAATAAATTTTTAACAAAGTAGTTCAATTTTCTACCAATTAGTAGAATTTTCTACCAATTATTTGAATTTTCAATAAAAAAATAAGAATTCTCAACAGAAAATGTAGTGACTTCCAGTAACTTTTATCAAATATATGTGTCATTTTGATTGATCTAATCCGTAACTTTCATTGTGTTAATCAGTCATTAATAGAATTTAATGAATAATTTGTCGTTATAAAAATAATTTTGATATTTTATTATAGCAAAGTAATCAGTCACTTCAATTGCAAGAATATCAGTCGTTTTGAGTGACTATTTGATTCAGTAAGCAATACTGACTGATTCATTCTTAAAAATGACTGTTTTATTAGTAGAAATGACTGATTTTTCAGTCAAGACATGTTTGATTAATTTAATCAGTTAAACTGAGACTGGTTTGAATTTCGAGTGCTAATTAAATGAGTCATTTTGAATGATCGAATCCGTAACTTTTAATGTGTTAATCAGTAATTTATAGAATTTAATGAAGAATTTGTCTTTATACAAATAATTTTAA